>JAKSZP010007253.1:0-42287 GCA_022478985.1 Massospora cicadina | reverse complement strand
GGTACCAGTCCAAAAGGCTGAAGGGCCCTGGACTTCCCTATTGGTGGGTTTCATTGTGGAATTACTCATTTCAGATGGTTATAATGCCACCATGGTGGTGGTGGACTGCTTTACAAAGTTCGCCCACTTTATTCCTTGCAGAACGACCATAATCGCTGATGAAATGGCCAGGCTCTTTGTCACACATGTATTTGCGCTTCATGGGGTTCCTCAAGAAATCATTAGTGACTGGGGACCCCAGTTCACCCCCATCTTCTGGGAAGAGTTGTGTAAAACTATTCAGATTTGCCCCTGCCATTCAACTGCCTATCACTCCCAATCAGATGGGCCGACTGAGCGATTGAACCAGTACTTGGAACAATTTCTGCGTTGTTACACCGCCGCAGATCATTCAAATTGGATTCCTCACCTTCCCATGGCCCAGTTTAGCTACAACACTCTGCACTCACTGATCAGTTGTTCACCCTTTTTCGCCAACCATGGCTTTAACCCTGTCTTAAACATGGAGCCCAGTTATGATGCCAAGTGGAAGAGGTGGTGAACTTTGCTAAGACTATCAAGAAGGTTCACCAGGGGGTGACCACAAGTGTCATGGTTGGATGACATAATAGTAGGCACTGATGCTAGAGATAAGGCTGGGTGACAGGAGGCCCAGAAGATGAAGCTTCAGGCTCCCCCTGACCTAAAGCACACCTTAGATCAACGCTAGGTGTAGGCTAAGCATGCCCAGGTTGATACTGATGGGGTGCAAAACGCCCAGCCTCTTATCTCAGCCCAGGCCTTGAAATGAACAATTTACGTTTTAAATAGAGATGGTTCGATTTGCTTGGTTGGAGAGCAAGGGTTCGAGTCCCACTCCAGGTATGAAATTCTGACTTCAGGTAAAATAAGGCTTCAATAAATTACTTGAGTGAAGGCATTTTCAGTGTATTTTACCAAAATGGATGGAAGCATCTGTTTATTGGAGCGTCAAGGCTTGGGCGCACTTCTGCAGAACCTAAATTTCCCCAGCCCATTTTAAATATGTTTTTGCGACCAACATTCCTTGTTGATCGAATTTCTTAATAAACCCCCGTTATTTTACGTTTTTTCAATGGTTCCTTGGGCAAACTTGGTGGTGGACCTCTTCAGGGAGGTCTCCAACCATGTGGGCCACTACCTTATCTCGCAATTTACCAAAATCCCAGGGGCACCTGTGGGCCGCCCAGGTCCCCTCCAGATCGAGGCACCCAAAGCTCCTGACGTCAAACCACACTTGATTATGGACGCCCCTCTGGGGTCCACTCAAGCGGTGATGTTCCTTACTTACCTGGTATTTTATGTTGCTCTTTACACACTTGCTTGGGGTACCCTTTGCACTGGCACCGCTTGAGGTGCTTTCCTACCCATTCTTTTAACGGCTAGTTCCCTAGCAATGTGGGTTTGCATCCTACACCACCTTGCTGGGAACGAGAGAGTTACAGACACTCTCTTGACAACAAGTTTATAGGCGCTATGCTAGCTTTATAAGGAGAATGCCAATGGAAAGCGCTGAGTGGGTCCAATGTACAAGGAAGGGGATCTCGTGATGCTTGATGCTTGCAACATCACTATCAAGCAGCCATGCAAAAAGCTTGGTCCAAAGAGGATTTGTCTTTACCGTTTAGTTAGAAAGGTGGGTCATGACTCATAACAGTTGGATCTTCCCTCCGTATTCTGGATCTTCTCCATCTTTCATGAGAGCAAATTGACATTGTTTGAGGGCCCCTGACTGTGACTCCCGAGGCTTAACTCATGGATGAGGCGCCAGAGTGGGAAGTGGAGGAATAGTAGCCTCCCGCCGTGTTAAGAAACATCTTGAGTACCTGGTATCATGGAAGGGGTTTGATGCAGCTGAGAACAATTGGGTGCTGGCATGTGACTGTGTATATGCCCAAGACCTGATCAAATCATTCCATAATCGTTTCTCTGAGGCTGCAGGACTAAAGCCCAAGCCAGCCGTTGCTGCTATAAAGTTGTCACCCGCACATAAGAACTTCTCCTTAGCAGACGCCCCTGGAGGGGGGGTGGAGCCCAAGAAGGAGGAGATGGTAATGTCATGGGTGGATGGCTTAATAGTGGGAACCAACGCCAAAGATAAGGCTGGGCGACAGGAGGCCCAGAAGGTGAAACTTCAGGCTCTTCCTAACCTGAAACACACATTAGACCAACGATGGGTACAAGCAAAATATGCCCAGGGTGGTACTAATGGGGTGCAAAACGCCCAGCCCCTTGTCTTGTCCCAGGCACTGAAATGAACGATCTATGTAACAAACAAAGATGGTTCAATTCAGTTAATTGGAGAATGAGGGTTTGAATCCCGGTTGAGTTACAAAATCATGTGTTTGGGTAGAATACAGCTTCAACCAATCACTCAAGTGAAGGCACTTTTAATGTATTTTACCAAATTGGACAGGAGCATTTGTCTATTGGAGCGTCGAGGCTTGGGCACACTTCTGCAGACCCTTAATTACCCTGACCTGGTTTAAATATGTTTTTGCAACCAACATTCCTTGTTGGTTGACTTTCACAAATAAATTTACCCATTTTACAATTTTATGGTTCCTTGGGCGAACTTGGGTACAGACCTCTTTGAGGAGGTCTCCAACTATGTTAGCCACTACCTGTTTTCCCAATTTACAAAAGTTTTGGGTGCTCCCTTGGGCCACTCTGGTCCCCTCCTGATCAAGGTGCCCAAACCTCCTGGCCCTGATTTAAACTTAATTATGGACTCCCCTCTGGGGTCCACTCAAGCTGTGTTGTTTCTTGCTTACCTGGTACTGTATATCACACTCTACACCCTTGCTTTGGGTCTCTTTTGTACAGGCACTGTTTGAGGTGCCTTGTTTTCTATTCTCCTAACGGCTATTTCCCTAGCAGTGTGGTTTTGCATCCCACACCATCTTGCTGGGAACGAGAGAGTTACAGACGCTCTCTTGACACAACTACCCCCTAAATCTGGATATAGAAACCATATAAGAAAGATTTCTCTCATGATATAGTATTTTGCAACATTTTTAATAGTTTTCACAACATTTTTTTTTACAAATTCCACATTACTTTATATAGTCTTCACATTATTTTTCAGTTATCTCATTATTTTATTATGTCAAATTTCCTTTCCTAATATTAAAAAATTTTTAGCATAAATATTCATAATGTAATGCATCACATTGAAGAGGAATGTTGGAATTTAGGCATTTTGGTATGCTCACTGGAGTATTTTTGCACCTGAATTACAACTTTTTTCTGCAGGAGAAAGTTTATCATTAACTGGTGGAATAATTTTTTAAGGAGATTTGTAAAACAATTATGATAACATATAAAAAATTTAGTTATACTAAAAGGACTGTATATTATATGATTTTTATTAAGTTAGTTTTGGAATTTAAAGAGCAAACCCTCTCAATATCTCAGTGCTTAGTATTTAATTGTGTCAAAGCTCAAAGTTTGCATTAGGTTAGGAACATCCAAATTAGGGAATATAGGGATTAGACCTATCCAGGCTCTTGAGACTTGCCTCACTTTGATGGAATGGCTGATGTAGGGCAATTCCAGGTAGGATAAATCTGTGAGGTAAGGGTTTAATATATTTGATACAATTATTGAGTGGAAAAATAATTGCACTTACAGGACCCCCTTTAATTTTAATAAAAGGGGCCGGTCTCTGTGGTATAGTTTGCACTAAATTAGCTGTAAGACATGGATGTACCTCTGAATGAATCCCTGATTACACCAACAATTCAGCATAACACTGCTACTAACTGTAGGCCTATTTGGCCAGGAGTGGGAAAAATTGTATTGCCCCAATTTGAGGGGTTCCATTGAGAATTAGCCAGGGTCTTTTGGCCAATATTATTGCTATTTACATCCTAAAACTCTCTTTTCAAAGAATTAGACTTGTAATTTTATGACATTAACCCCTTCAATAGTGTTAGTGAGTGCATAAGCACAATAACTGGTCATGGACTTGGTTGACAGTGACTATGTCATGGCTTGATGATGATATAATTGTGGTGACCAACAGCAAGGACAAAGCTGCACGTCAGAAGGCCAAAAATGAAGTTGGCAGGCCTCCCTGACCTTAAGCATACCCTGGGCCAATGCTGGGTACAGGCCAAATATGCCCAGGTTGGTCTGGGAATGTGAGTGATGCACGTCCTGGTATTACATCCAGGGCGTTAAAATGCACCAGCTACGTTCTAATACATGGCAGTTCAAATTTGGACACTTGGCAAATGGGATTTTTAAAATCCATTCAATTTTTGAAATTTCTAACTTGGGTCAGCCTTGCCTTTAATCAATAACCTGAGTTTGGTCAATCTCTAGCTATAGTACCCTGATTAATGAAAGTGTATGCTTATTGGTGCACCTGGGCTTAGCACCACTTCCACTGATTGATTATTATCCCAGTATTGTTTAAGTATGATTCCTTAAGACCAACCTTCCTCGTTGGTTGATTTCCTTAGTAATAAAATCCTGTTAGTTTATGTTTCTTATATATGCTAACTTGGGCAAAACTGTTCAAAGACCTCTTTGGGGAGGTCTTAAACAATGTCAGCCGTTTTATTTATACAAAATCAGCTACAGAATCTGGTGCACCGCTGAGCTGCCCTTGGTCCCCATTGTAACAAACAGTATTAAGCCATTTGTTGCATTTCAATTTGGGTACGGATTTTCTGAATCCAAATTGATTTGTTTAAAAAGATTTTTGGTGTTTGTCAGGTTCAGGCGCTTGGTTGTGCCTCACCTTAATTATTGATTAGGCTCTTGCAAGCCTAATTAATGGTTTGGGCGAGGCCCCAGAAGGGCGCCCTTTAAGGTCAAGCCTGTACAATTCCAAACTTTGTTCAGAATTCTCTCTTTTTCTGGTGGCCTCAGGGTCGCCCTTGCCTTATCATACCTGATGATCCGCGCACAATAAGTTTTTGTCGCATTAACAAAAACTTGGATTTTTGGGGTTTGATCTCCCTCAAATATCCTGTCTTTTCCTTGGTGTGTTTGCGGCATCAGATTATCAGGATCCTGTTCATCAGCAACTTTTTATTAAATAATAAATAAAATAAGGGTAATTCCAGGGTTTTCAACCTCGCTTACCTATTTCATCTTTTTCTTGCTCCAAATTTCCCTAATTCTGAGGTTTACTACCTCAAGAGTCCAGCTCACGCTGGACATTTGGTGTGTATTTTGTGGAACCTAAGGTAAGATGGTGATCAGAAACTGGGACGTTTCCAACCATTACACCCTCCAGACTGAGGTAATCTAGCACACCAGCCCAGATCTTCGCTTAGGTATGGACTCCCCTTTGCGGTCTACCCAAGTCTTGTTGTTTGTATGCTATCTATTTATATCATCCACATTATACACCCTGGCCCTCTGTTACTTTGGCTCCAGCGCCTTCTTCAAGGCTATGCTCGCCATAATACTGATGACTAGTTCCATGAAGGTGTGGCTGTGCTCCATGCATCACCATGCTGTTTGGTGAAATATACACTTTCATACATTAGTCAACCAACCTAATTTTTACATGCACTAGAATTATCCATGTGAGACTTTTGTGAATTGAGAATTGGGTTCACCAGCTGTTGGTCACAGCTGTGATGGGGCTCACCACTGTTTTCTCATTTTGCCAATGATTAAAGCATCTCAGCTTTATCCTTGATACCTTCAACTGTAAAGTACCCACCCTTCTTTCTTGTACCTGGTGGATACAGACACGTTGCAATCCAGGAGTCATGATTTCCAGACTTTCCACTGAAATTAACAAAAATGATATATTTAAAATGATTGTCACAATTTCAATATGAATGTCAATAAGCCCTAAGTTGATATAGTGGAATGGATGGAATCCGCTGAGTTGTTATGAGTATAATTAATTTGAACACCTCGAAATGAGGCGATATTGGGCTGTTAGGAAATCAGCTGAATTGAGTGATTGTGAATTAATGAATGAAGAATTGCCAGAACCAATGATATACAGTGAAGTGAATTACTAAGCCCTGAAAGCAATACCATCCAAAGTCGCTATGATACAAATGGGATGATATGATAGAGGAAGGTTGGTTGTTAATTGTTTAGAGTGTGCAGAACAGAAAAGAGCCGCTAGAGTTATTATATTAAATAAAAGAGTATAGCAGGAGCAAAAGCTCCACATTCATAAATAATTTAATTTCTGTTAGTTCAAGGACAACGATCCTCATATCATTGATCCTATTGCTCAGTGGGTTGAACCCTGTGCAATTACTTACGGCGTATCTCATTTATAACGCCAAATTTTATAAATAATGATTTTTCTTGTCACCGCATTTGGATGGTGCAGGTGGGATCATTGATAAAGGCCTGGTGGTGATGGCCTTGGATAACGATGCACAACCCATCACTAAAATGGGTATGTGGTCATTCTCAGACCAAAACGCATTTTATAATGTAAAAAAATGTAAAACTAAACGAGCTGATCATCAGCTCCTGTGGCTCTGATGTGGAGCCCCATTTCAGTATACTGAATCACCCAGAGAACCCGCTCTTGACCCCTACAATGATCCACAGTTTACAGACGGTGGAGAAGGAGTTACTTCTTCGATATAAAAATGTTTATGCAATTACTGAAGATTTGGTGGGATATGTGACCTCAGTAGTAAGAGTGGCCAACTAACCCTCTCCATTCTATGATGCGGAAACATACCTTGGAGGCATACTAATTCCAGAGAAACTTTTTATGATGAAGTGTTAGCGTTGTCTGCTTTAAATAAAGATCATTCTGGATATTTTTTGCTGATTGATACCCTTTCGTCCCCTTTATGGAAAATCAGCACAACTCTTTTGGTGATACAAGAGCCTCTGAGAACTTTATTGGCAAAGACCTGGCCGACTACCTTGAGTTGAATTACTTGTCAGGTGGTATGGTTAGGGGAGGGGCTTCCCAAGGTATTCCCACGCTGAAAGTTCTAGGGTTAGTGGAATATCAAGTTGGAAAATACCATTTGAATGTCCATTTCCAAGCTAATAAAAACCTCTTGTACCCCATTATTTTGGGTGTAGAGTGGTGGAAAAAGTTTGATGTCAGAACTAACTTGAAAGACAATACCTTGACCTTAACAATAAAAAATGGTCACAAATTAGTTGTCCCTTTGTCTGAAGCAAACTCTCAGGGAAATCTGCCCCATTGACCCAATATCCATACTTTCAGGCTTGCCCCTTTGCTGAAGCCCTCTCTGAAAGTACCTTTACCCTCCTGTTTGGAGGGTATGGAATCTTTGTTTGATGCAGCCTCTCCTAATATACTCCCAGCTCATTCAGAGGTTGATTGTGAGTTCAAGCTCACCGTTGATCTGGTGCACATATTTTCCCCAATTTACCCTTTGAATGTATGGGAGGAAGCTGAATTAGATGTGTGCGTTAATGAGCAGTTAGCCAAAGGCACAATTTATCAGTGTACCTCCCCAGCATTCTCCCCACTTTTCTTTGTGGAGAAAGCCAATGGTACTTTAAGCCCATGCATAGAGCATGGGAACCTAAACAACGTCACTGTACCAGACTTGCATCCCATCCCACTAGACTCACAGATTTCATGCTATGTGGAGAAGGCGAAAGTCTTCTCCAAAATAAATTGTTTAAATGCATTCAATAACAACCCAGATCAAGAAGGGCCAGTAGTGGCTAAACACATTCCATACCAGAAAATGGTTTCTAATTTGGGTTATGACCTTTGGGCTTAAAATGTCACTGCTATCTTTCAAAGCCATATTTATGTGGCTTTGGGGGACCTGCTGGGAGTATGTGCAATAGCCTAAATGGATAATATTCTAGTGTTTTTCCCCAATAATGAGTCCCATGCAGTACTCTTTTGGAAGGTGGTGGAGCGTTTGAGGGCAGCTGATCTTACATCAAATATTAATAAATATGAATTATTCAAGTCCTGGGTCACCTTCCTGGGCAACGTCATATTTAACCCAAGTCCACATTATAGCATCAGATAAGGAGAAGGCGATTTGTGAGTGGCCCACACCAACTTTGTCAAAGAATTGAGGAGCTTTTTGGGGACGTGTACATTCCTTAAGAAATTCATGCTTAATCTTTCTGAGGTGGCGGCGCCCCTGTATAAAGTGAGTGGAGATAAAGTGCCTAAATGGTCCCTATTTTACAGGATGCCTTCCAAGCAGTAAAGTGCACCCTGTTGTCCACGTCCATCATTCGCCTGTAGATCCCAAACAAGAGTTCAATATATCTACTGATGCCTCAAACTTCGCCATAGCAGCTGCTTCATTACAAATAGACAAAGATGGATAAGAGCATCCAATGTAATATTTTTCTCAGAAGATATCTCTTTCTGAGTTAAGCTACGCTGATTATGACAAAGAGTTATTGGCAGTAGTTGAGGCGCTGACTTATTGGTGCCATCACTTGCATGGCTCATCCCACCATTCTGCATGTGTACAGATCACCATGCCTTGTTGTACTACTGCGTACCTCATGTCTTGACCACATGGAAGACCCACTGGCATGAGACCCTAGCCCAATTCATGAATTCTATGAGTTTAATAAGGGAAAGGAGAATGTTTTGGCGGACGCTTTGAGCCGCAACCCTACACTAGCTTTCAATCCTAAGGAGGTAGAGGTGCATAATACCCATTTTATATGATTTTGCCGGGTAAGATTGTGTCTCAACTTCCCTCTCCCTTAGGCCATGGGCCAGGGCTCGCTCCTCTGGAATATGTGAAGGAGAATGGTATGTTCAGAAAGGTAGTCCTTACACAGCCTTTTTCAGATGAATATACTATGGTCCTTGCCAAGAGCACGTTGAATCAGGAGGACATTACCAGAGATTACCACATGAAGGATGAAATGGTGGTTTCAGGGGCGCCTATGGGTTTTCAATGGAAACTTCACCTAAAATCATCTGGGACCATTGTCAGGATCACGGGGAGTGAATCCACAGATCCCTTAATTGCTTTTAAAGGCCAGGAGACCCAAAGCCTGAGGTTGATGGAGGATTCCCTTTTTCTTTCCCTTGGTTAAGAAAGTCTTTATACCAGCTACTAGGGCTGGCGAGGCTAATCCAATAAATTGCAATTTTGTATTAAAAATTGTGAAAAGGAGGGAAAAGCAAAGTTTAAAAGCTTAGTAGCAGCAATATAGGGAAAACAGGGAGGTTTCTCAGGGAAAATCCAAACAGCCAAGCTTAGATATATTAAAAATAAATGTAATCAGGGATTCAGAGATAGCCCAATTATCATAGTTGAATGTGCTGCAAGCGTTGCATGGATCAGGTATGAATCCCAAGATTAGGCAGCTCTGAGGGAGTATTAGTCAACTGTGTAAATTGGGGTTGATCTCCAACTTCAATAGTTGTCAAATTTCGTTGGGGATTATCCCTACCAGGAGTTTGGACTATATGGTTGGATCAGTATTGATTCCCTTCATTTGACATATCTGAATACATCATTTGGGTAGAAATCCTGACAATATTCCTCTAAATCTTAGCAAAGGGGGAAAACGGATGGAGGAAGCAACTATGTACGCAGTTTATTACTGACTCTGAACAGCCTCTACAAAAGAGTATTCATTGCCCCGTCTAAATATATGACTTGGTAGGCCCTGACTAGTTTGTGCCCAATTTTTTGTCACGACCTCCATGCTGGTGATTGTATATAGGACTAGGTCACCCAGTTGGAAGGTGTATACAGGGTTATGCTTATTATTAAATTGAGCAGTTTCTCTACTAGTTTTAGCGGACAGGCTTTTGGGTGCCAAGGCTTGAAGTCTAATATTTTCATTTGCAATACTTTTGCATAGTGACTTCAGGGGCCTTTGGGGAAGCTTGGTCAATAATAGTTTGCAATTTAGAGGGAATATGGGGATTTCTGCCATACAACTCTTGGAATAGCAACATATAAATTTTGATAATAACTTTCCTATAGGCCAGAATTGCACTAGCCAAATATTGGGGCCAGTGAAGGAGGTCAGTTATAGCCATTTTCCAGAAGGTTGCAGTTAGGATACCATTTACCCGCTCTACCATTCCATTGGTTGCAGGATGGTAGTGGGTGGAGAATACCTGGTTGGTTCCCATCAGGTCAGCTAAACTTTCACCAGCGACAAGCAGAAATTTTGCCCATTATTGGAAAGGATGATGTAAGGGCACCCGTGTTGAGTAAAAATATATTATAAAAAACATGGTGGTGGCTTTTCGAAAGCTGAGGGTAGCAATACAGCTTTTATCCACTTATTTAGATGGTCCACAGCTAGCAGGAGGAACCAATGACCATTAGAGGCTTGAGGAAGAGGCCCCACAACATCAATGCTAATAGTGTGGAATGGTTCACAGGGTGGAACTACTTGATGTTGAGATGGAGATTAGGCCTAACCTGACTTTTGCATACCAAGCAGGACTCTAATACATCCTGGATTAACATAAGAATTCCTTCCCAATAACATTGAGTTTTAAGCCACTGGTAGGTTTTCCAAATTACCCATGGCTGACTTGCCAATGTACTTTGAATATGACATTAGTTTGAGCCAAAGGTCTTACATAAGGCACCCACTTTTAAGACACAAGTTTAAACAATTGGCCGTTTTTGACTTGGAGATTTGCCAATCTTTTTGCTAATTCATTTTGAAGGGTCAGGGATTCATCCTTCTATAAATGCAGCTAGGTTATGAGACCATAGAGTCCTCTTGAGGGTCCATTAATGTTAATATGGGGATCCAGGATAGACAATCTGCATTTTGGTGAATAGGCCCTAGTCAGTGAATAATAGAAAAGTCGTAGTTCTTAAGTTTTAACGCCCATTGGGCTAATCTACCATTGGGGTCCTTCATTTTCTGCAGCCATCATAATGAAGCTCAATCAGTAATAATGGTGAGATGTTTCCCATATAAATAAGGTCAGAAATTTTTAATGGCCAGCAGTTCCACCAAGCATTTGCATTCCATAATGCTAAATTGCGTTTGGCTTTAGACAAGATATTGCTGTAAAAGGTGATGGGATAGTCCACTAAGTTTTCGTCTTGTTGGGATAGTATGGCGCCAATGGTGATATTGCTAGCATCAGTAAAGAATATAAAGGGCTTATCAAAATTCAGGTGAATAAGTACTGGAGAGTGGGACAGAGAGACGCGTAGCAGATCAAAAGTCTGCTGTTGCTCTTCTTTTCATTGGAAGGGTATCCTTTTCTTCAATAAATAACTAGAAGCTTGGAGGTGTCTGCAAAGTGGGGGATAAATTTACAATAATCTCCCACCATCCCTAAGAAAAATTGTACATCTCGTAGAGATTTAGGGGGTCATCTTAGCAATGGCAAGACCTTGTCATCCATTGGGGATATTCCAACTTTACTGACCTTATGACCCAAAAATTCCACCTCACTATGAAAGAAAAAGCTTTGATGTCTTTAGACTCAACAATGATTGCCGTAACTGCCAAAAGACTTGCCTGAGGTGATCTAGATGTTCAGTAAAGGTTCTCAAAAAACGGTAATCTTATCAAGATAAACTAGTATGCAGGAGTGTTTTTAATCGCCAAATAGTTCATCCATAGCGCGTTGAAAGGTAGCAGGGGCGTTACATAACCCTTTTGGCATTCAAATGGGCTCAAATAATCCTTCACTTGTGATTAGCGCACATTTTTCACGATCTTCTGGGTACAGATCTACTTAACAGTATCCACAGGCAAGATCCATAGCTGAGAAATAGTGAGACCCCAACATCAAGCGTAAGGAGTCATCTATATGCAGCAAGGGATAGCCGTCTTTGTGAGTGATAAAGTTGAAGTGGCGATAATCCGTAACAACATGGTGGCCACAATCCCTCTTCCAAATTAATAAGAGTGGGGAAGCCCATGGGCTTTTAGAGGGCACTATTAAAGTGGCCTTCAACAGTTGCTGTAACTCTAAGGCCACTTGAGCCTCCTCCACTTTGGATTTTTAGTATGGTCAAGATTTGAATGGAGGGTGAGCCTCCGTCTTAATTTGGTGAACTACCCCGGACAATTTCCCATAGTCACTTGGTCTAAAGGAGAAAATATCGCCATACTCCTCCAGGAGATTTTCAAAATGCTGGTGTTCATTAGGGGTAATATTGTCCCAATTTTACTCTCAAACAGAGCTATGGTAGATGAGGGATCAAATACTAAATAATGTAACAATATGAAACAATTCACACAGGAATTATCCTCAATGGGACATAGTTTTACATAAGTAATAGAAGCATGCCAAGGGTTTGAAAGTTTTATTGGTTAAATTCCCTAAGAGGATAAAGATAGATTTCACGTAGGCAGGACCCAAAATCCCAGTGCAGATCAATGCTTCCTTGATGGAAGTGTTTGGGTGTCCACTAAGCTCCAAAGTTTAGATTGTAGGGGAGAATCAGAATCCTTGTATCCACAATAACTTGTGAGCCATATGGTATAGTGATAGGATGAGGGATATACAAAGGGATCCCCTCTTTGGCATCCACAGCCTCCAGGGGTAACTTAATTTTCCCCCTTAGACTTGGTATTCTACCTTGCAAATGGAGGAGCGGTATTTAAGAAAACATGTTCATTTTTTTGGAGCTCTTTTACTTTTGACGAGGGGTTCAAATATTAATGAAATCTGAAACCCTAGTAGGGATAGTTACTTTTCCTCTTGGTTGATTATGAAATTGAATTTTGCATCAGTTGGATCCTAATAAGCAACTCATAAGTATTTTTTTAGCGCAATAGAAGGAGCCATAATAAATAGTCTCCCAAATTGAAGAGGTAAAGCAGAAAATGCTCCAATCGCCTTAGTAGACTGACTACCTGCCATCCCATATTCAGCATATTGTATCAAGTCCAGAGCCATTTTTATCTTTTGGATAAGTTAGAAGGAATCAACGTTAACCAGATATTTGGTGTCAATTATTGCCAGGACTTTAGCCTTATGTATGACTACTCTGGCTCAAACCATCTAAGATCCAAACTGGGAATTAACATCTAGTAGACTGTTGGTAGGGATTTGCAGCAAAGCAAGTGGAGGATTCTGCTGAGGCCAAGATCAGGGCTGTTCAATGTGTTTGAAAGTTTTGTCTGCCAATTCTTGTATTTTCATAGATAAGTTGACTGCAAAAATTTGTTTAGGTAACTGACCAACATAAATATGAAAGCTGGAGATTTTAATTTCCTTGAATAGAAAGAGGTACTTAAAATTATGCAGGGGCAACTAACACAAAACAACATGAAGTGATGGGATACAGCTAGAACTAGAAAAGGGGTCTTGAGGCACTGGATTCACGTCAGCATAGGGAGCCTCTTGCCCTATATGGACTAATATTTTGCTGCCTTACATTCGAGTACTCAACAAAAGTCTACAGTGTAGTTGGTTCTCTTGCAATGAGTGCAGTATAATTTAGGATTAGGCGAGTTGGGGGAGTAACAATAAACACTTGGGACTGTGACTTATTTTTATAACCTGAGATGGCCTAGCAGGTTAGTAGTTCTGCAGGAAATTCCAAAATAGCTTTTTAATATAGAGGAGGGGCTTCAAGTTAGATTTCACCGCTTTTAGATAAAGGAAAATATTAGGAATATTTTTGAATGACAAAAACGTGGCGGTGATGGCATCATCTAATGTAAGACGATTCCCTGCAACAAGAGTTTAAGCCTCAAGATATAAATTGTGGGAAAATTCGCTGATAGTTACCCCCAGTTAAAACTGATGCCCATAAAGGTCTGTTTTTGGTTGGTTAGGGTTAAGTCATTCTCAAACTCACGAAGCAAAGCAGTCTTGACGTCAGTCCAAGTATGGCAATGCATCAGAAGAGGGACCATAATGTCTTAAGCCGTGCAGCTGAGACAGTCATCAAGTGTTTAAGCCATTGATGATTGGTCGCTTCTTCCATAGAGCTTTCATAGCAATATAAGAAAGAGAAAATACTTCCTCTCTGGGAATGTACTTTTTTATGAACAAAAGTTTAAATGTACTACTTGGGAAGTTGAAGGACAGGTGACATTAACTGATACGGGGACAGCGCTTTTACCTAATGAAGAATAATTATCTTTGGAATATGCTTGATGTTGAAGTGCATCCACTTGACTCTGCAGTTTGTTAATATCGTCAATTATTAGATGCACTTGTTTCTGAGTGGCACTGAGAGCTGATTTCATGTTGACAAGTTGGTTCAATTGGTGTACTTCATTTTTAAAGCGTATTGGCATCTTGGAGTTTGAGTTGATGTTGTTTGGTGGTGAGCACTTTTTGCTCCAATCCACGGACCACAGCAGGTAGGGTTGACAAGGTCCTAAGGCGTTCGTGATGAGCATGTAAGAAAACTTTGGGAGAGAGGAAAACTCCATCCTGAGTAATTTAGGCTCCTTGGGCAATGCATCCCAAGTGGACATCAAGGTTTTTTACTTATTGGATTAATGCCTGGAGGCATTTGTCAGTGATTCCAGGGTCATCACTGGGTCTGTGAGGTTCTCTGGTTCCAGGAGGTTCCTATTTACCATCTTGTCCATCACGAACAGGGGTCCTCTTTCACCATCCTGTCCATCACGACCAGGAGGTCCCCATTCACCATCAAGTCTGGAATAACCAGGGGGTCCATGATCACCAGGCACTCCTTGAGGCCCTGAGGTATGGAGACTGTTCTGTCCATCCCTTAATTCATAGATTATCTTATCCAATGATTGGAGGCGTTCATCCACAGAGGTGATAAAGCTATCAAACTCAGATCGTACTTTGCTGGTATGATCTATGACCTAATTATTGATAACAACCTCTAGTTGAATAAAACTAGTATCAAGTTCCATCCAAACGAAACTCATGACTCCTTGATCTAGGTGGGTTAGAAAATCTTGTATATCATCAATAAGCTGCCAATTTTCCACGATGGCATTTTGGTTTTCATTACCAAATTGGAGGCAGATTAGTAGAATTGAAAGAGCTGTGAGTGACATCGATAGTCCCCCCTTGGGTTGGGACCATCTAGTACTAAGAAAAAGAAAGAGCTGCGAGTGTATGGTCTCTAATAACTGAAAGTGGCGGAGTAATTCCTGATGATGGAAACCCGCTACTTGAAGTAAATGGTGTAAGGTGGGATGCACAAAGTGACGCAATAACATTCAGTACGCCCAGATACAACCTGTTCTATATTAAGCAAAGAACTTTGAGTTAATATCATTATAGGGGCTGGCATGGCAAGAGCCCTTCTTCTATTGGCTTAGCCCCCAGGGACAAAGGCCCCAGATAAGAGAAGCTAGAGAGTTTCAGTGAAGTTGGATAATTGTAAGTTGTATTGTTTGGCGGATGGAGCGTGGAGGGTCACTTCCATTGAAAGGGGGAGAGAATATTATGGTTGGTCGCTGTATTTCCTATGTGCATGTTGATTTCTCAGTCATTAATATGGGCGGCTTCACATACTGAGGAGTTTTCTAAGGCCAAATCGTTATAATCCATAGTTGCTTTTATTTTGATTTTATTTTATAATTTTCACTGCAAACTTGGTCTGGACCTGGCAGGGAGCACCAATTTTGTCAGGATCACGGGGAGTGATTTCACAGATCCCTCAATTGTTTTTGAGGCCAGGCGATTCAAAACACAAGGGTGATAGATGATTACTTTTTGCTTTCCCATGATTGATAAAGTCTTTATACCAGCTATTAGGGCTGGCAAGGCTAATCTAATAAATTATAGTTTTGTCCTAAAATTGTGAAAAGGAGGGAAAAAGTAAAGTTTATTAGCTTAGTAGCACCAATATAAGGGAAATGGGGAGGTGTCTTGGGAAAAATCCAAACAGCCAAGCTTAGATCTATTATAAAATGTAATCAGGGATTCAGCGGTAGCCCAATTATCTCAGTTGAATGTGCTGTGCTTGTCACATGGATTGGGTTTGCTCTAAAGATTAGTTAGCTTCTAGGGATAATCAGTTATCCATGTAAAATAGGGTTGATCCCCAAATTTGATAGTTGTCAAATTTCATTGGGGGTTATCCCAGCCAGGAGTTTGGGCCATATGGTCAGATTGGGATCAATTCCCTTCAACTGACACATCTGAATTTATTGTTTGGGTAGGAATTCCAACAACCATTATGACAGAATTACCGTTGGTCATCCTGGGAAGGCAAAGACTGAAGCTAATTCGCTGAATTTATAATTGGAAGGGGCTAGCTGCGCAGGTGGCTAGGTATTGTAAAGAGTGCCTGGTCTGCAACCAAATGAAACTGAATTGCCAGCCACTAGAAGGGCTTTTCAGTACCATTTTCAAAAGGCTGAAGGGCCTTGGACTTCTCTATTGGTGGATTTTATTGTGAATTTACCAGTATCTGATAGTTACGATGTCATCATGGTTGTGGTGGACCGTTTTACAAAGTTTGACCACTTTATTACTTTCAAAATCACAATAACCGTGGATGAGATGGCTAGGCTCTTTGTCTCTCATTTGTTTGCTCTTTGTGGGGTCCCTCAAGGAATAATTAGTGATTGTGGACCCCAGTCTACCTCTGTCTTTTGGGAAGATCTGTGTAAGACTCTTCAGATTAACCCCTGCCGTTCAACTGCCTATCATCCCCAATTAGATGGTCAGAATGAACGAGTGAAACAGTGTTTGAACAGCTCCTGCAGTGTTACACTGCTGTGGATCATTCAGATATGGTTTCTCACTTTCCCATGTCTTTTTTAGCTACAACAGCACTCAACATGCGTCTATAAGTTGTTCCCCATTTTTTGCCAACCATGGGTTAACCCCACCTTCGACATGGAGACCGGTTGTGTATCTAAAGTTAAAGCGGTGATAAACTTTGCTAAGACTATCTGTAAAGTACACCAGGGAGTCTCCACAAATTTGGAGGTGGCAATTCAAGTTTATAAGGAGAACACTGATGGAAAGAGATAGGAGGGTTCAGTGTACAAGGAAGGCGATCTCATGATGCTTGATGCCAAAAACATCTCTATCAAGCAGCCATTTAAAAATTTGGTACCAAGGAGGATTCTCCCTTGCAGCGTTTTAGAAAGGTGGACCATGCTTCATACCAGTTGGATCTTCCCCCTCATTACGGATTTTTTCAGTCTTTCAAGAAAGCAAGCTGACGTTGTTTGAGGGCCCCCACCAAAGAATCCAGAGGCTTATCACGTTGATTTGGCGCCAGAGTGGGAAGTGGAGGAGATGGTAGCCTCCTGCCAAGTAAAAAAGCTTGAGTACCTGGTATCCTGGAAGGGATTTGATGCATCAGAAAACATTTAGGTACTAGCACAAGTTTGTGCACATGACCAAGACATGATTGAAGTTTTCCAAAAGCGTTTCCTCAGGACTGCTGGATCTCAGTCAAAGCAAACCGCTGCCGCTATGAGTTGGCCCTGGAACACAAGAATTTTTCCCTGGCGCAAGCCCCCGGAAGGGGGGTGGAGCCCCAAAAAGAATGAGAGGGTAATGTCATGGCTTGATGATGTCATAATTATGGGGACCAACAGCAAGTACAAAGCTTCACATCAGGAGGCCAAAAAGGTGAAGTTAACAGGCCTCCCTGACCTTAAGAATACTCTGGACCAACTTTGGGAACAGGCCAAATAAGCCCAGGTTGGTCATGGGAATTTTCGTAATGCACGTCCTGACGTTACATCCAGGGCAATAAAACGCACCAGCTACGTTCTAAAACATGGCATTTCAATTTGGTTAGTTGGAGAATGGGGTTTTGAAATCCATTCAATTTTCTAAATTTCTAACTCAGGTCAGCCTTGCCTTCAATTAATAACTCAAATTCAGTTGATCTCTAGCTATAGTACCATGGCTAATGGAAGCGTGCGCTTATTGGTGCACCTAGGCTTAGCACCACTTCCACCAATTGATGATTCCCCCACTATTGTTTAATCATGATTTCTCAAGACCAACCTTCCTCGTTGGCCAACTTCCTCAGTAATAAAATCCTGCTAGTTTACGCCTTTTATATATGCTAACTTAAGAAAACCTGTGCGCAGACCTCTTTGGGGAGGTCTCAAATAACGTCAGCCGTTTTATTTACACAAAAACAACCACTGAAGCTGGTGCACCGCTGGGACGTCCTGGTCCCCTCCAGACCGAGGCGCTCATCACACTAGCCCAGATATTCGCTTGAGTATGGACTCCTCTTTGGGGTCCCCCAAGTCTCATTGTTTGTATGCTATCTATCAATATTTATCGCATTGTAAGCCCTGGCCATTTGTTACTTTGGCTCCAGCACCTTCTGTGGGGCTATGATCACCATAATGCTGACAACTAGTTCCCTGACGGTGTAGAGGTGCTCTGCACACCACCACGCTGGAAACGGGAGAGTTTATAGAAACTCTCCTTACAGACTCAGAAGCAAGATATTTGATAGAATACACATACCCTACATATATGTGACTACAAAGGGTCCTTCCCAGATAGACCCAAGCTTCTCACTTCTAGGAGTGATGCAAATGTGGTAACATAACACCAAGTCTGATACTTGGAGGGAAGGGAGAGGAGTCCAGAGCTCATTAACTGCTTGGCCTTCTTTAGTGACAGCCTTTGCCAAGTTAGCCATAACCTCTGCTTGTAGTTGGATGATGTGTTGGGCTAACTTTTTCATGGCTTGTTCAGGGTAAGTCCTGTCAGTGAAAATGTCTTTGACTAGCAGAGATGGTACCCCATGTTCTTGTCCATACGACACATGGAAAGGGAAATCTTGGGGATGTGATGGTAGCTAATCCGGTAGGCCATGAGGGCACTGGTTAAGTAGAGATCCCAGTGAAGAGGGTCTGAATTGGCCAATTGCGGAGTATAGAGACCAGGGTTCCTTTAGCTCTTTCTATGGCACCATTTGTGGATGGGTTACTGGGGGCTGAAAAGAGTTGTTGAGCTCCCATGGAGGTGGAAAGGAGCTTTAACACTCTAGAGGTAGATTTTCCCATTATCACATTGGAGGACCTGTGTGCACCCATGCTGGGTGAAGATATATTGGTGTAAGAAGGTGGCTGTGGCTTTAGAGGTCTGAGAGGGAGAGCAACAGTTTTAACCCATTTGTGGAAAGGATCAATTTCAACCAGGATATAATGGTTGCCGCTGGTAGTCTGAGGGAGAGGACCTACCACATCTAAGGTTATAGTGTGGAAGGGTCGTTGGGGTATAGTTAGTTGATAATGATATTGGGTCTTGTAGCTAGTTTGCTTTTTTACAGGTCATATAGGCATCCAGGACTTCAGCTATGATCTCTATGATGCCTTTCAAATAGTCACTATTCTACCCACTCATAGGTTTTGCGGACTCCACCATGGCCCATGATAGTGTGAGACTCTAGGATCAATGGTACTCTCTATGACGTCTGGAGACATGGCACCCAGTGCACATCTACTTTCTTATATAACTTTCCACTATTCACCTTGGTGTTGTTGGAGTTCTGAGCTAGCATCTTCTGTACTGGCTCTTCTTCATCAGCTTACGCGTCAGGAGTCATGAGGAGATTATGTAACCTCTCATCTTCACTATTGTATAAGTGAAGAACGGGCAGCTGCATTGACTCATCTACATTAATGTGGCGAGTTCCCATATGGTGCTCAATTGTCATATCATAATGCTGGAGCTTTAGAGCTCAGCAAGACAACCGTCCCGTGGGGCCCTTCATATTTTGAAACCACTTTAGGAAAACGTGTTCAGTGATCACTTTGAAGGGAGTCCCATATAGGAATAGGCGGTAGTATTTTACAGCGAGCAGGACAGCCAGGAACTCCTTCTCAGTGATGATGTAGGCGCGTTCAGCTTTTGAAAGCACTTCAATGAAATAGGACATGGGTTGATAAATCCCATGCTCATCCAATTGAGCTAAGGTAGCCTCAACAGCATAGTCAGAGGCATCTGCGAACAACATGAAGGGCTTGCCATAGTCAGGGTGGTGGAGTATCGGCCATCTTTGCAATAGCTCCTTCAAAGTCTCAAAAGCGGCCTCTTGTTCAGCAACCCAATGAAAGGGGGTGTCCTTAGCCAGGAGGAGGACAAGGGCTCGCTGAGCTGGCGAATTTTGGGATAAATTGATGGTAATACCCCATCTTGCCCAATAATAACTATGTATTATAAAGGGTTTTGGGCGCAGGCATTCCGGATATCTCCTCAATTTTACCTTGTAGGGGTTGAATCCCATCTTGTGAGATGGCGTGCCCGAGAAAATCTAGCTTTTTATGGAAAAAAGTACATTTTGAGGGCTTTAGTTTAATGTCAGATGCCCACAGATGTTGAAACACCTTCTTTAGGTGCATGAGATGACATTGAACGCCTTGGAGAAGTATGTGATGTCATCGAGGTAGACAATCACACATATCAGCTTAAAATGCTGAAGAATGTGATCCATCTCCCGCTGTTTTGTAGCAGGTGCATTAAACAACCCCTGAGGTAGCTGAGTGGGTTGAACAACCCCTCACTGCAGATAAGGGCACACTTCTCCTGATCCTGTGGAGAAAGGTCCAATGCCAGTACCCGTTAGCCAAGTCCATGAAGGAGAAGAATTTAGACCCAAAGAGTTGGGTCAGAGCGTCATAATGCGGGGGATAGGATAACTATCCTTCTTGGTGAGGTTGTTCAATTTTCTGTAGTCCATCACTACCCGTTGGATTTAATTTTTTCATCAGTAGGAGAGGGGATGACCAAGGGCTATGGGAAGGCACTAGCAACCCAGCGTCCAGCAGCTGTTTGAGCTCCGTCCGCATCTGTAGCTACTCAACTTTTGTTTTTTTGGTAGGGTTTGGAGCAGATGGGTCAAGTCTTACTGACATCAACATTATAAGTCCAACCCTTCATGTGCCCATAATCAGTGTCAGATTAAGAGAAAATGTCGCTGTAGGCTTAAGCAGTGTGTGGACTTTATCTAACTCATCTGGGGCTAGTTCATCGGAAATATATATGGAAGGTAGGGTACATAGAGACTGGGTGGCGGGTAAGCCCATATCCGCCATAGACCCAATACATTGGATTTGCTTTATTTCCTCAAAAAGAATCAATAAGCCTCTTCCTAACTCCTGATGCTATTTTACAACCATATCTTTTTGGTGATATTCTCTAGAAAAGGGCTGGTAGGTCGTTGATAGGTGAGGTCTATCACTCCTGGAAGCTCTAGGCTTTAAAGAACTAACTCCATCAATGCTAATTAGGTGCAGTAGGCAGGTGTTTGGGATGTGCAAGGTAATCTTCGCGTCAACTACTTTTTTTCACCAGCCTTAATGTCTACCTCTTCAGAAGAATAGAAAGGGATTCGCTCTAGCACGTCCACTGATTAAGGCAACATTTTTGTATGTCGTCCTGCCATGGTGTAATGTAGGGATAAGGCATAAGAGGGATATCCAACTGTACAAGCATATTCTCTTTTTATTAAATCCTCATTGGTAAAAATCATTGGAACCTCATAGTTAAGCAGGGAGAGATAACCCTGCTTCAAGTGTAAATCCCTTCATACTCAAGCATGAACTGGACACCAATGAGGAGATAATAGGTGTTGATATCCAGGTCCACCACTGAAGCTAACAAGATGAGCTTCCCAAAACGGATGGTCAGAGAAGAGTATGCCCTAATGGCGCAGGCGTTGTTTGGGCCTGAATTTTCAAATTATTGTTTGTAATTGAGGTCAGGGACCAGCTTTATTTTCTTTATATCTTTGGTTGACACAAAGTTCATTGGGACCCAGTGTTGAGGATAGCTCTGACTTTCATTCAATTGATGACGACATACACTTTGGTTAAAATTCCACCCAAGTTGGAGGAAAGAGCGAGGACCTCCTTTAAATGGAGTTTTGAGGTGAGTCTTTTGGCAGTCTCAGGGTATGAACACAATGGTTGGGTCAAATCAATGTGGCAATGAGCTAGTCGGCATCATGGGCAGTGTCAATGACCTCAAAACCCCTCAACAATTGATGAAGATAAGTTTGGCGGGAGATTTTAGCCATGTCCACTATATTAGGGTTCATTATGGCAGGTACCTCCACTTCACCTGGGGCACCTAAAACATAGTGGCTGACATCTTCACAACCTCCTTCTGATTTATCTTCAGAGGGGATATTAATGCACGTCAAAAATTCCATTGGCTGGGAGGTAAGGTCAGGGCTTCCTTTGTTGCTTGAGAGGTACTGGGGGCGCTCAATTACCTGGGTAACTTTTTGAGGAGGCGCTGCACTTGTTATGGCTCTATGTTGGAATTTTAGTTGACCACATTATCCAATATCTTGATCAATTAATGAATTTGACAATTTTTTACTATCATATATCTTGGCAATGGTTGCTGACTAAAGATTATCATCAGGAATCATCCCTGATGCTAATGATCATAAATTTGATGAGGGAACAACACCCAATAGTAAAATTATTGCAGTAAATGATTTAATATCTTGGCAACGGTCGCCAACTAAAGATATTCTCATTGAAAACATCCCAAACAATATTGAGTATGAATTTGATGAGGGAACAACACCCAATAATCGAATTACTGGGAATTATTCGGAGCTAACATATGGGGAGTCACTGGAAACTACCTAAGCGTTCTAACTCTGGTGGTAGATGGTAGGATTGCCATGGCCAACAAAATTGGTTTTTGGTTCTTAAAACCAATAAATTAGTCAAACAGCCGAGGATTATGCTACCTATGAAAATCAAGTCAAAAATACCTGACGAGATTTGGTGCCTAAAACTTGAGGGTCAAACCATTATAGGAGAGTGATTAATTCCCAGAGGACAGCTGAAAAGTTGTATGTCAATTTTTACTATAAACCCGCCAAATATTCCCTAATAAAATTAGATTCAAACTTTATAATAACTTTGTTTAACATTGGTTGTAGAACATTACTCTTGGTATAAGAGTGCAAGGATCAATTATCCTTAGGTTGTTGTTATCAAGTCCCCATTTGGCAAGAATCTCTTTCTGCTAAGCATCACTTTTCGAAAATCAATTCAGCCTGAAATTTAGCTCCACTAAAGAGATTTACGAAAACTATTAGCAAATATGGCGGGAAACCCCGCAAAAGAACCCGCAGGCTATGCCAAACGAGCCAGCACCACCCCCAAATGAAGCAACCCTCGGTTACCCACCTCAGGGTCAACCAGAATCACCCGCTCTCAAGCAGCAGCCATGAAAGCAGGCACCACCCCCCAACCTGGAGCTACTCCAACTAGCGCCAGTTCACCTGATCACACTTCTGCAACCTGCACACCTAACAGCTCTGTGTGTGCTGCCTCCCACCAACCCGCTGGGCCCCCTCCAACCAAGGAGGCCATCACCCACGCTGTTTTAATGGCGTCTGCTCAGTTGAATGCAACTCAGCCCATCCAGACATTCACCTCCCCCATTGTGTCAGCTAATTCAGCCCCATCTATTATTGCTGACGCCGTGTTTCTGGCTCCCTCCATGAGGGGCGATACCCAGCTACCTGGCCCCCAAATCCTCAGATGTAAGGTTGGATTAGCCGCACATTCTGGTTCACTAAGCACCAAATTGGGACAATCTACTCTTCCCAATGAGGATTCAAATGGTTCGGATTTTGGAACTTCACACCAGTTCCAATATCACCCGTCCCATTTAAACCCCGTAATTGGCACTTCTCAAGTCGGCACTTTATTGCAATATGCTGAAAACGACCAATTTACTAATCAGCCAATGAGTTTTGCCCACAAAATCACAGCAAATACTCGGGCTGAATTTACCCAAATTGATTGGGATGGTGATGAAACATCTCCTCCTCCCAATTGGCTGGAGTTAATTCCAATCTGGATGGGACTACCCAATTTAGCGAGACCCAACAATCACCTGGCCCCCAAACCCTCGGATGTAAGGTTGGATTAGCACATTCTGGTTCACTAAGCACCAAATTGGGACAATCTACTCTTCCCAATGGGGATTTAAATGGTTCAGATTTTGGAACTTCACACCAGTTCCAATCTCACCCGTCCCATTTAAACCCCCATAATCGGCACTTCTCAAGTTGGCACTTTATCTCAATATGCTGAAAACGACCAATTCACCAATCAGCCAGTGAGTTTTGCCCACGAAACCACAGCAAATACTCAGGCTGAATTTACCCAAATAGATTGGGATGGTGATGAAACATCTCCTCCTCCCAACTGGCTGGAGTTAATTCCAATCTGGATGGGCCTCCCCAATTTAGCAAGGCCCAACAAACCGCCCTCAATTTAATATGACGCCAGCAACTGCTGTAACATTCCAGAAACAAGGGAACTCCGCAAACTTGTCCAAACCACCAGCTCACACTCAACCTGCAATTGCAGCCCAAAGCAAACACAAACGTACCAAAGGAGCCACTGGGGCGTGGCAAAAACCTCTGGCACCAACGCTACCCAAAGCTGATCCCCGTGAAGTGGCGTTTATTGCTGATGTTAAGAAGAAATGGGCCGAAACTAGAGCGCAAAAAGCTCTACCTCGCTCAACCCTCTCCTACGCAATTCGCCTTTATTATGGGCATAACCCTGTTGAATTCTATACAGAGGATTACTTCTCATACTTTGCAGCGATTGCGGAGACATTCCTATTAACACCACCATCCATGAATCAGTGGAGGGCCACTACATCGATGTGGGCTTCACTGAAGCTGCCCTTGCTGACCATGCTGCCACCCTCCAGGTCATTATTCCACGCGGATCTCTTCGCATCTCCCGCACACGCTCTCACCTGGAGAAAATTTCATGGGTTACCTTTTCCAACTTACCAACGACTGTTGATCCTGAGTCTCTTAAACTGGCACTCCATCGTGGTTTAATGGAGTTTGGGTCTGTTCTTTTAGTGGACTTTAGCGTCCCCTCTTACTATGCTCCCACTCAAAGAGCTCGCACTGCTAGGGCGTCGTTCATCCCCTCCCCCACTGTATCCCGTAACATTGAGGTTATTCCTCGTGTGGCGGTAGTTGGGGCATGCCCTGAGATCTTTTTGTTGACCCTGATCAGCGCGCCCGATGTTCATGGTGTAGCGCCCTTGGACACTTGTATAGTGGCTGCACAGCTCGAAAACAAGCCCTCTTAGCCACCACCCAGGGGCCTAAACCAGGCCAAAACGATCCCACATGGCTGCAGCAGCAATTCCACAACCCACACAATGGGTTCCCGTTAAAGACCTGTCCCCTGAGGCCTTACGCCTAGCAGTTGAAACAGCTAACACCACTATTGGTGTGGGATACCTTCGCGCTCATGCCCCCCTTCCAATGGGCACCCCCTCCAATCTCCCAGAGTCAACTCCCTCTCTCACCAAGCGCAAGGCATCTCCCACAGGGTGCCCCTCGTCAGCCACCCCCACTCAGGGCTCCGCGGCACCCCCACCAACCTCCACCAGCGATTTATCGCATCAGCCCTCAGCTCCCAATGGAGCTATGCCCACCAGCATGGACTGGCAACTCGCGGCCTGCGGTAGAAGTGCCACCTCAAAGAGTCCTACCCCAACCCCACAGTCCATTTCGCGCGGATCCTTTGAAGTGTTGGAGGAAGTGAATATGGACTCAGACTCATCAAATGGGGACACCGCGGAGGTCACCATTGAGCATCCTCAGGTCCTTCCCCTGCAACGGAGCGGGGGCAGCATCCTAGGCTGGCTTACTGGGTCCTCCGCCCCCCACCCTCTTCTTCCCCTCAGAACCCTCGACGCTCCTCACGGATTGCAGCTAATAGTCAAGCTAAAGGACTCAAAACTAGCCGCCTCACAGCAGCAGGTTTAAGCTCTGGCAACCCAGGACATGGAGGGGAACAGCTATTAGTCCCCATGGCAGCACCCTGGCCCTGCAATCCATCAACGCAAATGGGTTGCGGGACTTTAAGCGGAGAGCCCGCCTCCTCCGAAACTTCAGGTCAGCACAAATTGACATCGCTGCTGTCCAGGAGCCCCATATCCTCCCCACGAACGATCTGCATGGAATGAACAGTTTGGAGGCAACTCCTTATGGACAAACCATGCCGCCCTTATTGTTTTGAATCCCCGGGTTAAAACCCATTCTTTTTCACAATATCTAGGTGGCCGCCTCATACTGGCCAAACTCACCACTCCTAACTTCTCCTTCTTCGCTGCAAGCATCTACCTGCCTAATGCAGGTCAGGAGCAAAATCGGCTCTTGGAAGAGCTCCTCCAACTCAATCTCCCACGGAATACAGTCCTCTTAGGAGATTTCAACACAACCATAAGTCGCGTCCGTGACTCTTACCCCCTGCAGCAAAGGAACGCCCTGGATCAAGTCGCTCTCCAGGATTTCCTTCGCCTGAGTGGCTTTATAGATGCGCTTCCACCCTCCGCATCTGGCCTAGGTTGCATGACTAGGATCCAGTATGATGGAGGAGCTTTCCAGTCAGCGTCACGCATAGATATGGCACTGATTGGCCCCCTGCTAATTGGCCGCGTCTCCTCTCCCATCTCTCGTGACAACCATCTGAGTGATCATAGGTCACTCACCGTTGTTACCACCACTCACACTTAGACCGTCGCGTAGGTTCTGGCCTAGGGTTGCCCCAGCTCTTCTCAACAACCCCTTCACTAAGGAGAAGCTGTCTATGACCATCCGGGAGACTCTCACCTCCCCCCACCCCACCTGCTTGACCACAAGGCTAGATGGGCGGTGACCAAGGAGGGCATCACCCGCGTTGCTTACAACTGTGCCAAAGCCCAGATGACTGCAGCTCGCGCCAGAGTCAAAAGGGCGGAAGCCAGAATCAGAAATCTAGAGCGAAACTGCCAGCCTTCGCCCTCTCCCAGATGGTTGGAAGACTGGGAAGCGGCGCAGGAAGCACTCCGCTTGGAGCTCACACTGCAGGAAGAATGGGAAGCAAACCTTACAACATCTCGTTACTATGCTCAATGGGAACGCCCCACCCGCTTCTTCTTTCAGAAACAGAAAGCCCGGTCAACAGCGCAGGATATTACTGCACTGAAGATTGGCACTGCAACCACTTCAGATAAGGAGGAAATCACGCAGGAACTACACCGCTTCTACTCCAGCCTCTTCCATGCCACCCAGGTGGACCCATCGGACATCCAAGACTTCCCGTGGCGGGCTCCAGAGCCGCCCATTGACCCACGGGCTGATGAGGCTCTACTGGCGCCTATTTCCATCCAGGAGGTGATGGAAACCCTTCTGAAATCCCCACGGCTTAAAGCCCCAGGCCCAGACGGAATACCCTTTGAGGTGTACCTTCTGGAACCTGCAGTGATAGCCAGAACCCTCCGCGACCTCTTCGCTGCACTCTTGGTGAATGGCGAGGTCCTCCCCGACTCCAGAGGCTCAATCACGACCCTCATTCACAAGAAGTCAGACCGTGAGAACCTGGCGAACTGGCGCCCCATAGCGTTGATCAACACAGACCACAAGCTCTTCACGAAGCTTCTGGCCAACCGCATCACCAAATGGGTGTCACCTCGCCTCTCCCCATCCCAGTATGGTTTTATTCCGGGGAGGTCGTTATGGGACAACTATAATGACCTTCACGTGACTTTGACTGCTAACTCTCGTAAGGTGAATGGCTTTGTGGCTCTTCTGGATATGGAGAAAGCATATGATCGGGTAGCCTGGAAGTATATTGATGCTTCCCTGGCCCGCTTCCATCTCCCACCCGCAGCTAGGCGCTGGATATCAGCGCTCTATGACCAGCTCCACACCAGAGTCCTGGCGCCAATGGGTTTTACAGTGGCAGTACCAGTTGGACAAGGTCTCCGGCAAGGGGACCCCTGAGCCCTATCCTTTTTAACATCACCCTTGACCCCCTCTTGGCCTCCTTACAGGACAAGCTAACAGGGATTCTGGTCCCAGGTAAAGCCCCCACACGCACCATGGCATTTGCAGATGACACTGCCATTGCATTTGGCTGCCCTGGGGATGTTGCCCTCGCTGCTGTGACCATTGAGAGGTACACCAAGGCGTCCAACGCCATGGTCAACACCTCCAAGACAACAGTTGTACAGGTTGGCTCCCCCACCTTCCCCCACCATTTGGTATTGAACCTGAGCGCGGTACCTTCCGTCACCTGGGCGTTCTCACCAACCAACAAGGAGTTGCGCTAAAAGACAATGAGGACTTGCTCCTTGCAGCAGTTAACTCCAGGATTGCCAGCTGGAACCGGTGGCACATCACCCCCCAGGGTCGAGCTCTGATGGCCAATGTATTCCTCCTCTCCAAAGTCTGGTTCCTAGCGCACGTCTGCCCATTCACAGATGCCTTTTATAC
Organism: Massospora cicadina; assembly: GCA_022478985.1. Taxonomy (NCBI): domain Eukaryota; kingdom Fungi; phylum Entomophthoromycota; class Entomophthoromycetes; order Entomophthorales; family Entomophthoraceae; genus Massospora; species Massospora cicadina. The sequence continues at coordinate 14,142 of JAKSZP010007253.1, read as the reverse complement.
GCGGCTCAATGTACTCCTCCGCTGTTGGATCTGGGGCTCAAATCATCCACCAATGGCCCTCTCAACCATTGCCCGACCCTGCAATGAAGGGGGCCTAGGGCTTCTGGACACGCGATCCCACGCCACCACAATCTTCCTGAAGTTCCTATGGCCGATTATCTGCTGGGACGCGACCCCCATGCCCCAATGGGCGCCCGCCCTCCGCCAGTCAGTGTCAGCAGCTCTGGGTCTTCCTAGAGCATCTCTGACCTCATTAGGGGAGTGGCTCACAAACCACCCAGGCCATCGCCTAAAACCATCCTCATCCCCCTACTGGAACCAGGCTCTCCTTGCTCTGAAACGAGTAGGCGCGCGGATCCACCATGCCTTCCCATACAGAAGGGAAGGCCCTGGCCTCAGCCCACGTCGCCATGCAATTGTGCACAATGGACAAGTTGTCACAACTCGCCTCAACCCCAAGATCGTCCTCCCATCCGCCCAAGACTCCTTGAGCTCCTCCCTCCCTCCGTGAGATTTGACCTTAAGGAATTGTGGAAGGACGTCTATCACCCCATCCTGTCAGCAAAGGTGTCCAACACCTTATGGAGAGTGCTCCACTGTTCATACAGGACAGGGGACTGGACTGGCCCTACCTTCCAGCACCGAAGCTGCCCCCGCTGTGTGGAGCCTATTGACTCCCACCTCCATCGTTTTTCACCTGTCCAGGTGTCGCCGCATTTTGGCCAAAGGCCCGCGCGCTCCTCCATGCTCAGCCCTGGTCTGGACACCCTGTGCAAGACCTCATGTTTGAGCAGACATTGCCTGGTTGCCACCAACCCCTCCGTGTCCTCGCCTATGCCACAGCCATCTGGACCATCCATAACTCCTTCCTTCGTGCTGCCTTTGACCAGCAGGTGTGGACCCTTCCACACATGATCACCCACTTTCAGGTACACTTTGAGATGGCCCTGAAGGTCTGCACTATGTCGCCAACCCTCCCCCGCTCAGTTGTCACTGCAGCACGGCTCTGGCGCGTAAACCCCCTCCCTTTCTCGATGCCTCCTCCCTCCCCTTCCCTCGCCTCAGGCTCTTAGGAGCCCAGGCGTAATTCAATAAACATCGATGAATCCCCCTTGGGTTGGGACCATCTAGTACTAAAAAAAAAAAGTCCCCATTTGGCTCTGCAATAAGTGAAAAGGGAAAGTGGTTGCTACCAGTACCAATTTATCTTCAAGACGAATGAGCACCTGTATAGCACTGGATATTTCACTCAAAGTGGCATTTGGGCAATCAACCATAATAATAGTCTTCATACTATTATTGCCCCAGTTTATATATTATCAAACAATCAACGCAAGTTTTCAGGAATCTGTGCAGTTGAAATCAGGGCGCAGAAGCAAGCTACCATTTAGTGTCCCAGATTTTAACACTCTACATTTAGCTTTTGATGTAAGGTGTTTAGACTGCCCCATGGCTACAGGTTTTGAGCTAGAGATGGCTAGAGGAGATTCCAAGGGGATTAAAATAATGTTTTGGTGGGACGTGACAATTAAGGCACTTTGGAAGGCCGCTCTGATGAAGGAGGTGAGCAGGGCAAAGTGAAAGCTAACTTCACTGGCTAAATTTTGAAGCTAGAGATGGAGGGAGCGCTGCCCCGTCACTGCTAGTATCCTCTGCCTATCTTCACATGGGGAAATATCATCTCATTGCGGCAGCTCCATGGGTTCAGATTTCCAAGGGGAGACAGCCATAAAAGATGCTGGAGGTGTGTTGAGTAGTTGAATAGACCTAATCGTTCTATATTTGATAGGTACATAATAATGTTAACATGCTTAACTCATTATCAATTATATTGGATATCAGTGATTATGGATCAGGAATATCCTAAGCTTATTCAAAGCTTGGGATCTGTGGTCTAGCGATTTCACTTAATAATATTCAACTATGATGACACGGCAAGAGGGCTTTTTTGGTTAGGTTGTACTTAACATTAAGTTTTGACTTAATGACTTCAGCACGTGGGCTTTGTTAGTCTATGTCAAAATTAGTTTTAATGTCAGTCAAGTTTTTGACCAAATTAATTACTAATTAGTGTTACAAATCGCCTTGATATGTGCTGCCAATTGCTTGTGAAAGAGAATTGGTTCAGATATCTGCAGACGCATCTGAAACGCTATCTTGAGAATATTGACATTAGTTACACTGACCCTGAGGCCATGCGAGATGCTCTGACTCAAAGTATTTGTAGACCCTCAAATGAACATTTTACATGTTCCTTTGGCCAAGTGCTATTGAAAATGAGACTTCATGGGTAAGATGTGGTGAACATTGAACCCTATAAATTATCTCCAAGTTGATACTAATAAAATACAATCAACTATTACCACTAGTTTATAGTTTAACTTATAATCTTTTTGTGTTTAATACTTTAATTTGTATTAAGTCAAGTATTTACTTGGGATCAGTAAGATCAGGGCAGCGTGCCATCATCCAAGTAATGGCAGGAGAGACTTTTTCACTTGGTATTACCAAGGAGTTATATCTTAATTATAGTCACCATCTGGTCTATTGTCTTCATACAATAGACGTTCAAAACTCCACCTTACTGCAGAAGAAGAACCAGCCATCTGAAGAAGACCAAAACTCAACAAGTGGTGCTCATGGCTGGGATTGCAGATGGTGACCACGCTGAGCAGGGGAGCAATCCCAATCAATTATTCAGAACCGTTACCAGTACCAATGGGATACTAAAATATGTGTCCCAGATTAATTGGGAGGATGTACCCATTATTACCTACCCAACGAATACATTACCTGAAGAGCTGGAACGTCTTGAACAGCAGTTGCTAAGAGGGTATCAAATAGGATAAAGGCCCGCGGACAATAATAGCAATCCTTTTTATTGCCGATGAAAGCAAGATGTGTTGTGGATGAGATATCTAGCTCATCATTAATTGATCATAGCTCATATCCAAAACACTTTAATTGGGATAGAGAATATCGCCCAATACTTAATTGAATTTGTACATACCACCTCCAGAAATTCTCAGATGACAATCGCCTTCCATCATGCTGCCATTACCAAGTTGGTAAACTTCTCATGCAATTCCAGCCAGGCGGGCTAAAGTTTAAATGAGTGATTGGAAGCCAACTTCACCGAGGCCCATTCTAGTTTGGAGGCATATTATAATTTAGCCACTTGGTCTAATGACCAGGTAGCAGAATTAGCATAAAAGCTAAATGACAGATTGCATCCCATCTTTGACAATTTCTTAGAGGAAAGAGGAGTCACCAAATCTTGGGTTTGCAATATCACTAAGACTTTTATTAATGCTTCAGAGTTCATGAGGCTTAATCACAAAGCCCAAGAGGCACAATTTAACCATGACGATAAATTTTGTGACCAGTATTGACATCTGAGTGCCCAAATTTTGCAGATGAAGGATGAATACACCAGAAAAATTAATTACTGGAAAACACAATTTGGGGGCCAACGGGCAAAAAATGACAAAATCAAGACTCTATTGATCATTTTAATTTAAAGAATAATAAAAGCAATGATGATGTTACTGCTATTAATTAGTCAAACAATATTCTTCATGGAGAATTAAACCAGTGCAAGAAGGCAATAAAAGAAAAGGACCAAGTGATTTCCACCTTGCAACTACAAACTACTAGCTTGAATGAGGAAATTGCAAAATTAAAGTTAAACATCTAAAATTGTGTCAATTGGGAAAACAAAATTAACAATCAAATTTGAGCTCTAGACAACGGGCGTTGTCAGTGTGCTACAAACCACTTGACTGGAAACTCTTCCATTTATGAGGACGAAGCTTCAGAAATAGCTACTGAAATGGACGTTTGGCCACGTCAATAGATGCCTAGCAATATGGTTGCTTTGGCCAACCTGAACACCACAAACTGGGATAAAATGCCTCAGCGCTCTAGTACGCCTGGCTCAAGTCAACAAAGAAGTAATCGTGATAACCAGGAATGGGAAAGCGATAATTATAAACCAGCAAAACTGCCTGCTTTTGGCAAGAACGTAAGTATTACCACATTTGTCAAACGCTTTGAAATGGCCATGTATGGGGCCAGCGACTGTAACAAAGCAGCCACTATGATTAACTGCTTGGATGAAAGGAGCATTGAGTTGGTTATGCCTCACATTAACAAAAATCCAACATATGTCAAAGTCAAAGAGGCTGTTCTTCACGAATTTGGAGGTTCAGAACAATTGTCAACCAGAAAATCTAAGTTTATGAACATTCTCTTTAAGAAAGATGAATTAATTGACGAATTTGTGGATCGATTCTATCACAAAGCTCAAATTCTCCTAGGTGCAAAGGCTATGGTTGAGTGACGCTAAGATTGCACTAGAACATGCAGTAGAACCTTACCCAAATTTGTCAAACACTTTATTGCCTGCTTTTGTGCAAAACCTTGCAACATCTGAATTGGTTGATTATTTACACAGATGGTCAAAAAATTATGGCCCTCCTAATACCAGGTACAGATCAGGACCTACTGCCTCTGCTGGAAAGCCCTTCAAAACAAATAAGAAGATTGACAGTAATCCGCATGTAAAAATGAGAAAAACTCAAATACAAGAGCCCCACGCTTAATGAGTGATATTACTTGCTTTAAGTGCAATTGTAAAGGTCACTTTGCTTCCTGATGCCATCAGCGAAATATCAATGTATTCCTTCCCAATACTGTGAAGGAGGAGGAAAAAGAACCAGCACAATAGATGTGGGACGCTCTATTGTGCCCAAGACACCAGTCCCACCTGATTGACAAGAAAACGCTGGCCACAGGGCCTCGGATAACAATGAAAGCGATTCTATTTTAATATCAAATGAAGATTCTTCAAACATACATGCGGTAACTCGCTCCCAGAGTAAGTTTGTCATACCTGAAGCCTCTGAAGTAGTCACTAAACCCTATGTGCAACAAATACTTGAGAATATTCCAGCCAAAGGGCCGAGCAATGCAGCAGATACCCCAAGCTTGAATGGGGTAGATATAGCCATTCCAATTGACACATATATCAATAAATGTCCCAGTATTGGAAATAATCTGAAGCACACTTTTAACTCCCTGAATTCTTCCCATATTCGCTTAGTAAACTCTATTGATTCTTACTACTCTGAGTGCGCTTACGTGGATATTATGGTCAACAAGATCAGAGTTGTAGCTATTGTTGATAGTGGAGCACCTGTAAATATTGTTTCCACGAAGTTGGTAAAGAAATTAGAAAATAGCTCCAGACATTGACCAAAATCAAGAATATGGGACCGCAGGCCTTAACAGCACTAATAGTGAAAAAGCTTACAGCGCTTTGCCACTGCAATTTGGATCTTTGGTAGTAGCCTCACCCACTATAGTGCTTCTAAACGTCAATTATGACATATTAATCGGAACTAGTTTATTAAGGACCTATGGGATCTCATGCAATTTTAAAGAAAACATCTTGACGATATTGTGCCAATCACTTACAATTTATTACTCTCGCAATGATACAAAGCTACAAGCCATTGTAGAAATCTTATCAATATATCTTATGCCAATGGGATAATTTCAGTAGGATATATTCAGCAGGGAAATTGAAGCTGCCCTATGCCAACTGCCATAAATGAAAATTGAGGAATACCTCTACGTGTGAATAAGGATGTGACAATAGCTCCAGGCCATCAACTGGTTATGAGGACTAGGCCCACGCTGGATATTCCACAAGGACTATATGGGGAGGTTGTATCCCTGTGGCATTGTTCTCAAGTGGAACCTAGTGTGGCGCCTTGAATACTTATACCAGGGCATGGAGAGATTGATGTACTACTAGCAAATTTAACCAGCTGAAATAATAAAGTTAAGAAATATCAAGTAGTCACATTTGTGCATTTGTTTCTGAGGGACGAGTTAAAATCAGCTGTCAAATTTGGTGACTTATCTGAGTTTGGCTTAATGACCAAAACCCTTGGTCACATACTGTAACTTCTTGAGAATTATTTTCCGGATTATCAGAACAACAGAAGGATGAAGCACTAGAGTTGTTTTTATGATACTCCAAAATTTTTGCCAAAGATGAACTAGATTTAGGTTGTGCAAAAGGTTACAGCATTTTGTTGATACTGGTGACCATATGCTTATTAAAATGAGGCCAATTTGGTGCCCCAGGGCTAGTGACAAAATAGTTGGAGAAGAGCTGGACAAATTGCTGAAAAGTAGAATGATATTAGCCTCCAAAAGCCCATGGGCCAGCCCAGTTTTTATTGTAAAGAAAAAAGATGGCAGCAATCAATTTGCGATTGATTATTGATGCCTCAATGCCATTACGAAAAGATTAATAACCATTTCCCAGAATCGATGATGCTCTGGACTTTCTGGGAGGGGCGACTTATTTTACCACAATGGACCTCATCTCAGAATAAAGCAAATTGAACTGCCTCAAGAGGAGCAGGAAAAGTATGTGATGATTGCTGCTCAAGGGCTTTTCCAACCAACACTCATGCCACAGGGGCTGTGTAATGCACCTGCAACCTTTCAGCGTGCAATGGACATAATTTTGGGGGACCATAAATTATCCTGCGTACTGGTATACCTGGATGACATCAATGTCTTTTTGTGAACGTTTTCCAAATATCTGCACCACCTTGAACAAGTGTTCAAACAGCTGTTGAAGGCCAATCTGAAGATAAAACCTAGATAATGTCAATTCTTTAAAGAACAATTGGAACACCTTGGGCTCATCATTGATTCCAAGGGCTTGTGGCCTCAGCTTCAAAAAGTGGAGGCGATTAACAAAATGCAACCTCTGACAAGTATGAGGGATGATCAAGTGTTTTTAGGCATGGTAGGATACTATCAAAGATTTGTAGAAGGGTTTGCAAAAATTGCTGAGCCCCTATTTCACTTACTACAAGAAGGAGTATGCTTTTGCTGGGCAGAGGAGTGCCAACAAGCCTTTGAGGCTTTGAAAAACAAAATGAGCTCGGCGCCTATACTCTGATATCCAGATTTCAGCAAGCCTTTTATCATAAGAACTGATGTCTCATTGACTGCGATTGGTGGTGTGCTATCTCAGATTGGGGATAATGGTGAGGAGCATCCAGTTGCTTATTGCAGCAGGATGATGAATAAGCATGAGTATAATTATATGGTGACTGAAAGAGAATGTTTGGCTGTCATCTATGCTTGTAAGCAATTTCAGGTTTACATTCATGACACCAAGTTTCAAGTAGTGATAGATCACAGCTCATTACAATGGCTCCATAATCTCAAGGAACCTGAAGGACGATTACCTCGCTGGGCCCTGAAATTACAAGCTTACAATTATGAAACTATTTATAGAGCTGGAGCAGCCCATCAAAAAAGCAGACGGACTATTGCGACTTCTTATTTTAGCTGTCCTGAGCAGTTTGGCTGATGAGCTTAATGAAAAAAATGATAACTCAAAAGTATGGAGATGAGCCACCTTAATTTCAAAAAGTGATTGAAAAAGCATTAATTGACACTGAATATCAAAATGGGGTTTTATACAAGCTTAAGCCCAAAAGGCAACGTCAAATTTTCCCAAAACTTTCTGACCAAATGGAGATTAGTACACAAGCATACAAGGCCGTCAGACATAGGGGAATGACCAAGACGCTAGAATTAATTTGAACCAGTTACTATTGGGATTCCATGTGATTCAATATCCAGGATGTTATCAATAAATGTCATTCATGCCAAATTGCAAAACCTATGAAGTCAGATGTGAAAATATTGGTTGATTAACCCTGACTGGGCCTTGCATACCATGTTGATTGATGTAATTGGCCCTTTGCATGTGAGTAGCCTGGGCAACAAATACATAAATTGTTGCTATCAACCATCTGATGAAATGGGTAGAAGCAAAAGCAATTTGAGATGTCGGGGCTCCAACTACTGCCAAGTTCATTATGGATAATATTATTTATAAGCACGGATGCCCTCAGAAGATCTTGATGGACAATGGCACAAATTTTACTGCCCAAATGGTACAACAATTAAATGAGTTGATGTCTATCAAAGGAGTGTTATCAACACCATACTATCCTGAGACTAATGGTATGGTAGAGCGAGTGAATGGTACTTTAGTCAGCATTTTACGCAAAAATGCAGCCTTTGCACCTTCACAATGGGCAACTTCAATTAGTGCTACTGTGTTTGCATACAATATAGTACACCTCAGCAGCACAGGCCACTCTTACTTTTGACTTCTGTATGGTAGACATCCCGCTCTGCCTCCATTATTATATTCAGTACTCAGTTCAACTGACGCAATTAACCCAAATAATTATGTTGAGCAACTAGAGAAGACCCTAGTAAAGTTATTCTGAAGCTTATCAAAATGCAATTAGTCAAAAACTATTTAGAAGATCTATGATGATGCTAAATGAGCTATGGTGACTAAGTTCAAGGAAGAAGATTTAGTAGTATATTGTGACACTCATAGCGCAGGCTGTGCACACAAGCTAGCCTCACTTTGGAAAGGTCCATTTATTATATTGGAGAAGTTGTCTGAAGACATATATAACATTAAGGATTAAGGTGGATGGGTTGTGAATCAAGTACACACTAAGTTCCTTCATCTGTATCATAAAGAAAAATAATACAAAAAGAAAAAAAAGAAGAAAAAAAAAAAAAATGAATATAATAATTATAATTCTTTAATAATAATAAAGGTAAAAAAAGACAGAAAAATAATTGAAAATTTTGGTGTTTAATTCATAGATTTGATGCCTCGCTGGCATTGGAACTAGGCACCCCTTCTTTGGTAGGGGTAGGAGAGTGTGATTGAACTATAGAAGCCTGTAGAAGAATCAGAGAGATGTGAATCTCATACAAGTCCTGACTATCTAGACCCTGTTGGAGATGTGCCAAACCCAAAAAAGCTCAGCACCAGACACACTGGCCCTGTCAGCTTAGGAAAGGCCATTGAACTAAAGAGAAAGACCATTGGAAGGGACTTTGGAGAAGGTGAGAAAGGTTTGGTTCAGAAGTGAATGCTGCAGAAAGGAATATACAATTGGCAAGAAGGCTCTCAAGGCAGGGGTAAACTGGGGGAGGAACAATTTCATGTGAAACATTTGTGAATGGGCCTCATCTATTACCCTGCGCATGTCAGGCATGGTATTGGTGGGGAGCAAGGAAGGAGGGAAGCAAATGCATGCACCTAAAAGAGCCATCTGGGGGGCATACTTATTGGGAAGCCCTTTTGCCAAGCTTTTTCAAAGGGCTCAGTATAACACCAGGATGCGCTGGTCTTTCAAAATCCAAGTCTTGAGGCCCAACAAGACATAAAAATTGGTATGTACCGAAGCAGGTTTACACCAAAGCCTAGCAACCAAGTTAGCAAAAATAAGTGCCTGGTTGTCCTCAAAAATATTGTATGTGGCAACCTCAGGACTGGTAGCAAGTGCGGATGACAAGTAGGCATTTACAAGCTCTGACATCAAATTGAGCTCAAGACCCAACGAAGCCACACTGCCCACATGTAAAGAGGAAGCAAGATTCTTATAAGTATAGATGTAAAAAGGGAAAACAATAATTCTGAAAGGAGATCCCCATCAAAAACAAATTGATGTCAGATAAGAAATTTCTTGGGACTGAACGGCTTCAGAAGGCTGAGGAGATAAAGAATAAGTCAAAAGGGGATCCCGCTCGACCCATTGGGATGTTTGACAGACAGTACTTGAAGCCATGGGGGCTTGTTTGGGTTTATCAATTGGTGATATTGCATCAGGATGCAAAGCCAAACTCTCTAGTACCGTGGAAGCATAGCTGGTCAATTTAGCTTAAGAAATCATGGGCAACACGCCAAAGTTGACCATAGCATGCCGCATGGAATTGCTTAGTCTTAGGTAGACTCATCTATATGAGGCGGAAAGGCTATTGATATAAGGACCATATTTTGATGAGCGCAAAAAGTTAGAAATCGTGAACCAGGAAGAAGAGTACCTGCCGCTTATATCCAGTCAAGGTAGGGGAAGTGTTGAGTAATTGACTGGACCTAATCATCATATATTTGATAGGGACATAATAAATTTAACATGCTTAACTTATTATGGATCATATCAGATATCAGTGCTTATGGATCAGGAATATCTAAGCTTATGCAAAGCTTGGTATCTGCGGCCTAGCATTTTCACTTAATAATTTTTGACTATGATGACATGGGCATGAGGGCTTTTTGGTTAAGTTGTACTTAACATTAAGTTTTGACTTAATGACTCCGGCATGTGGGCTTAGTTGGTTTATGTTGAATTTATTTTTTAATGTCAGTCAAGTTTTTGATCAAATTAATTACTAATTAGTGTTACAAATCGCTTTGATATGTGCTGCCAATTGCTTGTGAAAGAGAATTGGTTCAGCTATTTGCAGACGCATTTGAAGCGCCATCTTGAGAATATAGACGTTAGTTACACTGACCCTGAGGCCATGCGAGATGCTCTGACTCAAAGTATTTGTAGACCCTCAAATGAACATTTTAAATGTTCCTTTGGCCAAGTGCTATTGAAAATGAGACTTCATGGGTAAGATGTGGTGTGATCAAACCCTGTAAATTACCTTCAAGTTGATGCTAATAACAACATTCAACTGCCACTAGTATATAGTTTAGCTTGTAAGATTTTTGTGTTTAATACTTTAAGTTGTATTAAGTCGAGTATTCACTTGGGTTCAGTAAGATCAGGGCATCGTGCCATCGTCCAAGTAATGACAGGAGAGACAAATTTCAAGTGCTATTACAAAGGAGTCATACTTAAACTATAGTCACCGTCTGGTCTATTGTCTTCATAAAATAGACGTTCAAAACTCCACCATACTGCAGAAGAAGAGCCATCCATCTGAAGAAGACCAAAACTCAATGAGGGGTTATAATATAATCTTGCTCCAGAGCTCCAGGCATAACATCATGTTCATAGAAGTTGGCTACTGCTAATAGAGCCTCCTTGATATCCCGTATATTTTGGAAGAAGCGCTTGATGGTAGAGATATGCATCGCTAAAGAGGGATGAAATGCCAATCCAGCCAAAACAGCAGCAATAGCATCGTCAAGAGGAAGAATTTTGGCAAACAACAGAGATTGTGCTTCACTATATTTTCGCTTAACAAAAGAGGTTATTGACTCTCCCACTTTGCGATCATGGCCATGAAAGACTGTTTTTGCCTTTGTAAACTCTGTGTGGAGCAAAACTGCTTATTAAGCGCTTGCTTAACCTCCGCCTAGGCGCTAAAGTTGACCATGTTGGAAACCATTATCTTTTGAGCCATTTGACTCAAGCAAGAGAGAATGTACATGAGTTTTTGCTGGTCAGTCGCTCCTTCCATCACTGATTCATAAACATATAGTAATTAGGAAATACTGCCCTTACGAGGTGTAAACATATCTTGGAGAGGGAATTTTTGAATTATAGGGGAGGGCCCATGAGGGCCTTCAGAGTGCTGCTCAAGCCTTTCAAGGCGAGACAAAGCACTGGCTAGTTGTTGCTCTAAAGCAGCTAGCCTTGGTTGAGATGAAGTGGGGAGGTTAAGAGGGTCACTTTCCATGCTAATCTCCATTTTTAATAGGCTTTATGTGGTGTACAGGCCCCCTGTAGTGAGCACCACTTGTTGGAATTTAGGCGTTTTAGTATGTTTGCTAGTGTTTTTGCACCTGAATTACAACAATTTTCTATAGGAGCAATGTTGAAGATTTGGGCTTCACCTGATGGCTGGTTCATTGTTTGGTGGAAACTGCAGCTTCGAGCATCTATTGTGTGAGGACAATAGACAGGATGGTGCTTTGAATTTATGATATAGCTTTTGGTAATACTTTAATTGTATACCCAGTCATTTCACTTGGACGATGGCCCGCTGCCCTGATCATACTGATCCCAAGTGAAAGTCGACTTAAATATAAAATAAAGTGATAATGCAAAAAGGTTATAAGATAAAATTTGAAACTTAATCCAGAAGTTAAAAGGTATTTTATTAGTGTAAATGCAAGGGTTATTTATAGGGTTCAATGTTAACCACATCTTACTCATGACGCCTTACCTTTCAGTGACCCTTGGCCACATAAAAAGTTTGTAATGACATCTACAAATACTTCAACTCAGGGCATCATGCTCAGCCTCAGAGTCAGAGTAAACACCATCATCATCCTTGAGATGGCGTTTTGTCATATCTTCAAAATAGCTGAACTGATTCATTTTCACATGCAATTGGCAGCATATACCAAGGCGATTCATATCACTAATTAGTAATTAATTCGATTGAAAACTTGACTGACATCAAAAACTAATTTCAACATAGACCAACAAAGCCCACGTGCCTGAGTCATTAAATCAAAACTTAAATTTAGGTTTGACCTAACTAACAAAGCCCTCGAGCCCATGTCATCATAGTTGAATATAATTGAGTGAAATTGCTAGGCCACAAATTCAAGTTCAGATATACTTAGGATATCTTTGGTTTATAATAAACGACGATTTAGATCCAGTCAACCATTCAACAAGAAAGATTAATCTCAACTGCTGAAATAATTTCTTCAGGGGATTTGTAAACCAGTTATATTAAAATATTAAAATTTAGTTATACTAAAAGACTTGATTTTATATTTTTTTACTAAGTTGTTTTTGGGGGTCAAAGAGAGAACCCTCTCAATATCTTGGTGCTTAGTAATTAATTATGTCAAGGCTCAAAGTTCAGATTAGGTTAGGAATGTCCAAATTAGGGAATATGGGGATTAGACCTATCCAAGCTCTTGAGAATTGCCTCAATTTGATGGAATAGCCAAAATAGGGCAATGTCAGGTAGGATAAATCTGTGAGGTAAGGTTTTAATATATCTGACTCAATCATTGGGCGGGAAAATATTTGCGCCTTGCAGGACCCCCTCCAATTCCTTAAAAATGGCCGGTTTTAGCGGTGTAGTTTGCACTAAATTAGCTGTAGGATGCGGAGAAACCTCCAAATGGCTTCTCTGATTCCGCCAACAAATTGGCAAAACTGTGTTAAAATCTTAAACTATTGGCCCAAATGTTAAAGACTGGCTTGACAGATATTTCCAGAAGTTAACTTCACAAGTTTGGTATGTGCACAATTCATTTTGCTTGATAGTGGATGATATGTGAGTGATAGCCGTATGATGACTATTATCCATAGTTGAAATGATAAATCCAATATGGTCCAACGCCAAAGTTATAATAGTCCACGATATACTGATTATGTTAACTATAGGGACTTCTTTCCTATTCTGGCTGAGCTTAATACACTCTCAGATTCAGAAGTTCCCAGCCTTCCTTCTCATCATGCTAAGTCTGTGGAGATCTACATCAATAGTCTGCTTCTCTTCTAAGGATATCTGATCCTTTTATATAACACAAAAGAGTCCACAATTATTGTACTACAACAATAATTAACTGAGGATGAATGAAACTTATTTCCAAATATGAAGAATTTGCTTTATTTATTATAAAATGCTATAGAATTTATAGAGGATCACAGTGCCCAACTCCCTAATTGGCTTCTCAGCCATGAAACAGAAGCTGTTGCCATTGAAATTTTCTATGACATCTTTACTAGCAATGGTCTTCTCCTTTGGGTTAGAGATTACTCTGTTGGACATCCTTGAGACCTGAAAATGGAAAGATCCAGAAAATGTGTCCCTAACGTTTCCCGCTTGATCACAGCAAACCAACCACATTTGACTAGCGACCTGCTTAGATAATGGGACTCTTTACCCAATATGGAATGTCGCAAACCAACTGATTATATTGCTAAATGAAGTTAGAATCACTTGCTTCATAACTGCTAATTAAATTCCCAATGGTTGGTGATGAAACCTGACTGATCCCAATCAGTACACCTGATATTATATTAATTATACACTATCAGATGCCCCAATTTCGTCAGCAACTCTTCCTGATGAGATCCTAAACTCTAATCTGGATTGATCACTAATGTATCTGAACCCAGAGAAATACCCAATAAAACCCTGGACATTATTAACCTTAAATAGAGGTCAACTTATCTCTGATTCATTTTATAGTGGTACTTATCCCCTAACGAACCAGCAGATAACCTAGGAAGCTGGAAAAGTGGGCAAAAATCCCAACACAACCCCTTTTTCTATATTTCCAGTAATAATAGGATTGGG
>JAKSZP010007252.1:0-42368 GCA_022478985.1 Massospora cicadina | reverse complement strand
ACATGCTTCCATTGGCCAGGGTGAAAAATCTCGAGATTGACCAAAATTGAGTGATAGATTGCAAACATGGCCGACCTGATTTTGAAATTTGAAAAATTGAATGGATTTCAAAACCCCGTTAGCCAAGTAATTGAACTGAACCATCACCATTAACAGTATAACTAGTTCATTTAGATGCTTTGGCCTGCACACAGAGCTGAGCATTGCGCACATCCCCTAGGACAACCTGGACGTACCTGGACTGAACCCAGAGCTGGTCTAGAGTATGCTTAAGGTCAGGAAGGCCTGCTAACTTCACCTTTTTGGCCTCCTGACGACTAGTTTTATAATTGCTGTTGGTACCCTCTATTATGTCATCAGGCCATGACACAGGATGGATTCCTAATGGTATCTTGCCATTCAACCTGTACTGACCCCAGACGGGTTTCATCTTTTTAATAGGGACTATTCCAGTGAATCTAGTTTCAGCTCATCCTGATTCTGCCAAACTTGTAACTCATGCCCATTGTTGTCTTTCCCTTTCTTCCATGCTTGATAGGTGGGAATATTGCCAGATGAATTACTACATAAAGAATAAAAATGATTTTTAATTTATTTTTATTTTATATTTTTTTATGTATCCTTTTTATCTTTTTATCTTCTTCCATATTTATATGTTTCCTTAAGTCCAGTAATTTAAGTATTTTGTGTGGACCTATTGACTATTTGATGAAGATTTGAGGTGGGTTGACCTTGGGACAAATATAGCACACCAAGAATTTTTCTAGCCAGTACAGGTTGCAAAATTGTATTGAACAAGACCTGTACTAGGGGTGGAAGAAGGAATTACCCTGCTAGGTTAACCACCCTTACTTTTGACTATTTGACCATCTTTGGTATACTTGATCATATAGGTATCATTTGCTGACTTGGCAATAATTTTGAACAGTCTTATCCATAGGGCGTCCAACTTGTTTTTCCTTTTATATTTTTCTCCATCGTTATTTGCTGACTTGAACATTTAGATTAACTACGCTGATAGATCTGTACACAATCCCCTACTCAAACGGATTAACTTAATACGTTTTCTCTATTAAATTCATACAGGTTTGATCCTATTTATTAGCTTTAATTGCTAAAAAACTTTCTTTTACCGCTTGAAGTCACTTTTGAGCGATTTTAAATTTAAAGTTTTATTTATTCACAGCCGTCTGCCCAAAATTATTCTTTGATGTCCTTGGCTCCGCCGCCTGCCACCCCAGTGTGGGGCAGCAGTGCACCCCAACCCAGCGTTTTCTGCCCTGTGGCAAGCGCGTTTGGATGGGCTCAAACAGCCCGCCCACTGCTTCCAACCGTTTTGTCCCCCCACGGGACTTAGCGCTCCACCTGGCGCGCGTCCACCCTTCTCGCCCCCATCCTCTCGCCCTCCCTCACTCTGCCATTTGCTATTGCCTCAGAGTGGACTATGGGCGTTTGTTCCCATATGCTGATAAGGCAATTATTGAGCTAGCCACTGCAGCCTTTGCGCCACCTGGCTTTATAGACTTCCGCCCTTTTAAGGGCTACTTTGACGTTGGGTTCCAATCTGAGGAGGATGCTGAAGCGGCAGCACAAACTCCTCTAATTTATAAAAAAAAACCCCATTCCCACAACCCATACTTGCCTCCCTTCAGACACCACACTGGTGGTATCCTTTGCAAATCTCCCATCCCACCTTCCACCCCAGGTTTTGTATGACCAGTTGGTCGCGGGGCTCATGGCTTATGGCACTCAGCCCAACCTCAACTTTTGCCATTCCATCTGGTGCGGAGCGCCTTGCTGCTCCTCAGGCAACAGTCACCATCATACCACACCACCCTACCATAGCCCAACAAATCCCACCCTGCGCTAGTGTGGCTGCAGCGCCTGATCATTTCTTTTATTCTCAGGTCAATAATGGTAGGCAGATTTGTTCCCTCTGCTTTGGCCTCGACCATGAAAAAAGAGTGTGCCATCAGTCCAAGTCCGCTGCTGCGGCTTCTGAGCCTCCTTCTGGAGGTTCATTATGGGGCGCTTTGCTGCCCCCTCCCACTCTCCAATCTCGTTCAGTGGGCCCACATGGAAAATCAGCCCCCCAAAACCTCCAGCCTCACTCTCCCACCTAAATCTACCCCAGCCAATCAGAGCAATGCTTGGACCACCCTTGGCACCCAAGCAACCGCCCATTCGCCCAATCCCACCCACCCAAATTTGAACGCCACTATTCCAGTGAACCAAATTCATGGGATCTATTTAGCTGAGACTGACAAATCAGGTAATGTCCTCATTAGTAAGCATACAGGTCAACCTCTCTGCCAAGACAATTATGGTTGGGCAGAATTTTTCCTTCCTGACTTTGATAAGACCCCTACCCCTCGCCATTTCGCTCCTCTGCCCAATACAGCCCCCTTCCAAAGTGATCACCAGCTCGCCTTAGCTGCGGTGGCCTCTCCTCATTGCCCAAAACTACGCACCGCGGTGGCCTGGTCAGTGGCTCAGCTCCAGCATGGCCTGCCCACCCTCTTCTTCCCCCGACTTCCCTGAATCTCCCTGCAGTGATATCTAAAAACTATTTGATGATGCTGAAATCGCTGTTATGAATGTCGCAACGCTTGCTTCATTCAACCCCTCAGCCAAAATCACCCGCCACAGTATCTCCCTTTTCACTCAACTTCCTGAAGCCCGCAAAGAAGCTGAAGTTCTCCTAGCAGCTTTTGTTGAAACACTTTCCCATCATTATCTTGATGCAGAAGAGGAAAACTCCTACTACGCTGACCTCAACCCCCACTATGCGGATCTCCCAACGCCCTGGCTCTCTGCTCTGATCTGGTACTGTAACCAACATCCCTTAATCGAGGTGGGTCTTTCTGAAAACCAACCCCCAACCCCCCTCACCCTCTGCCATGGTGGGTTAGCAGTTTCTGCTTCCCACCTGGTTAGTAGTTTTGTTTTGACATTTTGAGTGTTGTGTTTGGTACTGTCCATCCCCTGGTCGGCGTACCTCAAATAAATTGAGCTTTAATTGCTAACTCAAACGTTTAGATTAATTCTGCCAATAGATCTGTAAATGAAACCCTATCCGCACAGATTAATTTGGTTATAATTTCTTTGTCAAATTTATCTGGATCTGATCCTATTTCTTGGCTTAAATTTCCAACTTAAATATTTAGATTAATTCCGCCAAATGGTCTGTAATGGATCCCCTACTTGCATGAATTAATTTTGTAATGTTTCTCTTTGTCAAAGACGTCTGGAGCTTATCATATATTTCGTCATTCCTTGCCTTTTTCATTAATTGACTAATTTAATATTGACCAACTTCATCCATTATTCTCTAAATTAATCGCTTTTCATTTTGATCTCATCTAACACCTCAGGACTTCTCATGGCGGACTCTGTTGCAACCTGAGCTGGTCCTGCATAGATCTTATTCCAGGTAGATGTCTGACGGATCAGGTTCTCTTGCAGTGCTAAATAGTTTCACATCTAGACTGCAAGGCCTTTCCCCTAATTTTGGGCAGTTCTCTCCTCCCATTTAGGAATCACAACATTAACAATTCGTCATGATTTCTTCTCTCATTTTTGAGTGGCAAATTGTCTCATCTCTCCACTTTTCCAATAGTGGCTAGTTGATTCATCCTTCTACTTGGATCCATTGTTTTTCCCATTAAGCTTTATTCTGCTGATTTTACAACTTTATCAACACTCTCTAAAACGTCATCTTCCAATTCCGCCATAGTTTGATCATTCTCAGTTGAAATTTCCTCATAAAATTGACTTTACACATCAAAAGTTGCCCCCAACATCTTCAGATGGTCCACCATCTGCAAGGTTGGTATTTGGGTTAATAATGATGCCGCCATAATCCAATGCAATTTGCAGTAGAGCTGAAGCACCGAAAGCATGGCTATGCATGCTCAAAGTCAGTAAGCACTCTTGCCCCTGCCAAGATCTTTGATCCTTGGTAAAACCAATCAGCAAAACTATTTAGTGTTTCATCCTTGCGAAATTGTATACCGTAAATTTTTGTTTTGATTTGCAATATGTGTAGGACTTCTAAACTCCAATATGATCACTGCTTTTGCTTCAGAGTATTAAAAGTTGTTCCATTGAGATGAGGTGGCACCAGATTCTGACAATCAGTGCTAAGAAAGTTCATTATGGTCACCACTTTCTGATGGTCTGCATATCCAAACATGGTCATCTCAAAGAGGCGTAAAAACACTGAGGCGTTATCCCAGTAAAAGGTGGGCAACTTTAGCATATTTCATGTTCCTCAGTCACTCCACTCACAGGCTATTCTTGCTTAACAACTCGAGTAGCCATAGGAGTGGCTTTAAAAGTCTTTTTCTGACGCACCAGCAAATGATTTAGGCGTATTTTAGGGCAGAGAGGTCTTCTTAATTGGAGTTTCACATGTATTTTTGTCGGCCTCATTCACCCTGAATTGCGCACAATCACATTTGTGATTTTCCAACTCCTCAATATCCTTCATCACTTTCTCCATATCCTCACAAAACTGCCAGATATGTTCTCAGTATGCTTCACATTTGGTCTTTAATAATAAACTTTATTAATAAATTTTTCTCTTTCCAATTCAAAGAGGCAACTTTTCCACATAAATCGTTATTCACAGTTCCAACTTGTTGAGAATCTCTTCCACTTTGATTACACATTCCTCCAAAACATTTACATTAGCTTGAGATGCCAAGCTAAGCACATACTGATTGAAGGCCTGTAACTCCATCCAAAGCTTCTGAAGCTCATTCTTATAAGACATTGTGGTTTAAATTGGCTTTATACAACTTAACTACCCCCTTTAGGGAGCAGCAATTGTTAAGATCTGGGCCACTAGATGGTAGCTCGCTTCTGCGCCCTTTTTTAACTGCACAGATTCTTTACACTTGCATTGTTTTGACTAAAATTGATTAATTAAAGCAATAATAGTATGAAGACTCTTATTAAACTTGATTGTCCAAAATCCACGTTGAGTAAAGGGTCCAACGCTAACCAGGTGCTTCTTCCTCTTGAAGATATATTTGATCAGCTAAGGAGCATTTTTCCTATTCTCTTCACGCAGAGCCAAGCAGAGAATTGATAATAAATAACCTAAGGATATCTGATCCTTGCATTCTTATAAAAAGATAATGCTATACAACCAATGTATAAACAACTAAGTTATTATCAAGTTATAATATAATTTTATTAGAGAATATTTGGGGGGTTTATAGGAAACTCGGCACACAAAGTTCAGTTGTCCGCTGGGAATTTTTGCTCTCCTATACTGGTTAGACCCTCAAGTTTTACACCAAATCTTTTCAGGTATCTTTGACTTGATTTTCTTAGGTAGCATAATCCTTAACATTTGGTGACCAATTTATTGGTTTTAGGAACCTGAAACCATTTTTTTTGGTCAATGTCAATCCTACCATTTACCACAAGCATTATAACGCTTAGGTAGTTTTCTTGTGACTCCCCATCCATTTACTCTAAACAATTCTCTATAATTCAACTATCAGTGTTGCTCCAGCATCAAATTCTTACTTAGTATTATAGGGGATGATTCCCAATGAGAATATCTTTAATTGGCAACCGCTACTGAGATTTAAATTTTTCATTACAGTTATTTGAATATTAGGTGTTGTTGAATATTTGGGCTTCTCCTGATGGCTGGTTCGTTATTTGGTGGAAACTGCAGCTTCAAGCGTCTATTGTGTGAGGACAATAGACAGGATGATGCTTTATATTTATGATATAGCTTTTTGATAAAACTTCAAATGTATACCTGGTTGTTTCACTTGGACGATGGCATGCTGCCCTGATCCTACTGATCCCAATTGAAAATCAACTTTAATATAAAAAAAAGTGATAACACGAAAAGTTTATAATATAAAAGATAAGCTTAATTCAGAAGTTAAAGGATGTCTTTATTAGTGTAAATGCAAGGGTTATTTATAGGGTTCAATGTTAACCACATCTTACTCATGACGCCTTACTTTCAGTGGCCCTTGGCCATGTAAAAAGTTTTAAGGATGTCTACAAATACTTTGACTCAGGGCATCATGCTCAGCCTCAGAGTCAGAGTAAACACCATCATTGTCCTTGATATGGCGTTTCATCATATCTTCAAAATAGCTGAACCAATTTACTTTCACATGTAATTGGCAGCACATACCAAGGCTATTTGTATCACTAATTAGTAATTAATTCAGTCAAAAACTTGACTGACATTAAAAACTAATTTTTGACATAGACCAACAAAGCCCACATGCTCGAGTCATTAAATCAAAACTTAAATTTAAGTTTGACCTAACCAACAAAGCCCTCAAGCCTATTTCATCATAGTCAAAAATAATTAAGTGAAATTGCTAGGCCGCAAGTCCCAAGTTCAGATACTTAAGATACACCTAAACCATAATCGTTGATATCAAATATCTGACAATCAGGTCCAGTCAATTCCTCAACAGGTGTTGTTCCCTCATTGAATTTATGCTCAATATCATCAGGGATGATTCCTGACAATAATCTCTCTAGTTGGTGACCGTTGCTGAGATATACAATTGTAACCACCAATTGTCAATTTGATTAGTTGATTAGTAGGTCGGATAATGTGGGCAACTTAAATTACAACAAAAATGGACTACACAATTAGGGCAGTTTTGTTAAAGATGCCCAGAGTGACTGCAATCAAAGAAATTTACTCTATAAGGCCCACGTCCTTGGTTATAATAAGATGGCTCAAGCCAATAGTTGGTCTATTGGTGGTCAGCGTAAGCAGGCTCAGGTTAAAAGTTGGGCTGTTGGCGGTTTTTAAAAGCAGGTCCAGTCAGGAAGTTGGACTGCTGGATGTAACTTGGCCGAGGGCAAGGTGTATAGTTGTATTAAGGCTGGGGGTTAGGTGTAATAAAAGCAGGGTGGAATGATTTACCCAAATGAAAAGGGTGGCGACAGCTGCTGAGGATTTCTGATCCATATTTGGCGAAGTAAAGGTGGTGGATAGATGACGCAGAAAAAGAAAAATATTGAGCAGGGGTGCGTCATCCTGCAAAAATTTGGAGCCATGGCGTTATAAAGTTTGTGGTATGGTTTTACTGCAGAGGTTATTGCAATTCTCACTTCAGCTTCGGACAGAGTCTCTGTCCCAAACAACACATGTGCCTCCATCATAAATTGTTCAGCAAACTCGGTGATGAACTCATTATGATGAAACCCAATGATCAAAAACTTGCCTTCCAATGCAACCTCTTGACGGTGCACCCAAACAAATGCAGCACAGTATCCTTCACCTCTTGATATGTAATGAAGCTGCTGGAAGATAGCAAGTGACTTGGTCAGCGCTTCAAACGCCAAGGGCGGATATCAGCAATTTAGCCTTACACTGATCTGAAGCTCCTTCCACTGCAAAATCAAATCTGAAGAACCCGTGGATGTTTCCATCACAGTTGAACGAGGTAGATTATAAATACAGACCTCCTCATCCAGCTCATAACTGCAAGCCTTGGTATTGTACTGGGGATTTAGTCAAAGCCCATAGCTGGAAACTCGGCAAGGAGCTGCCTTAGAAGGTCCAGTGGCTCTCAGCTTGTCTGCTGCTTTAGGGATAGCATGGGTCTCTTTGGTGGGAAGTACTGCCATCACCTGAGGGAATCAGTCCATCAGAGCATAATCGTCACCAGAGCTGCCTTTATGGGTTGAGTGGCTCCTGTGGCCCGCATGTTTGGCGAAAAGCTTCTGGCTTAGTATCCAGCCTCATATTTACTATAATACAATTCTTCCCAAGCAACCTCTTTTGCTCTTCCACCTCCCAATGAGGGCATTAAAGGTAGTATGGTGTTTTTAATTTTTCATTCCACACAATGTAACTGTTCAGTAGTGTCATCCAGGCGGTTGGCAAGTTGTCTGCTTTGTTGCCTAAGGATATTCATCTGGCTGAACGCATTTTATTCTGGTCTATTATGTTGTTAAGCTCCTGAAGGAGCTCATCTTTCTTTTGAGCACCGCATCCAAGACAAGTTTGATTTCAATGTACTTGGTTGGTGTGACATGCCATGAAGTTCCCCTTCAGTGCAAGCCTGATGTGACATAGCCAGAGACAGGATGATTTATTGTTGTGATCATGCAATGGGACCCTGTAGTGAGAACCACTGTATAAAATTGACAATATAATTAATATACGCTGTAAGGTTTTTCAGGGTTAGCCCACTGAGCAATGGATGGGCAATATGGAGATCATTGGTCCTTGAGACAGACTTGGTAAATATTTAAAACACAAAGCAATAGCCTCAACAACACCACTTTATCTATTTTACTATATAACAGATTCTTTCTGCTTGCTATCTCTTCCTCCTACAAAAAATCCTCCCTCTCTAATCTTATTGTCACACTTATATATCCATGACTTCAATCAATTCTAACCCTTTTGCTTAGGCTATTTTTCTATCATATTCTAATTATTTATCCTTGTAACTGAGAGGCTCCGCAGAGTTTTAAGATTATTGAACATGCCATCACTTATTGCTTTATTCAAGGCGATCTAATAAATATCCTTCCTGAATTTGGTATTGCCTTATTGCCTTATTTTGAGGAGATTTAATAAATCTTATCTATTACTCAGTTTCAGCCAATATTAATCACTCCGCCGCAGCTATTTGAGCTTATTGTCCAGTCATATCAATTTCTCAACACTTGCTGTCCAAGGTGTCTATATCAAGCAGTTGAGTTATTCTAAATGATCAATTGCAATGTCAGGGATAAATCCTGAGAAATTCAAGGTGTGACAAAGAGATTGATGTTAATATCAAAATTAAAAATGGGCAATTATAAAAAAAGATTGACAGAAAATGATTTATCTTCCCAAAGCTACTAGAAAGAGTGGAAATAATCCATGCCATACATAAAATTGTCAGCCATGATGGCCTAAGAAAAATCATGGACCATATTTGGTAGTACTATTACTGGGGATCAATTAACTATGATGTCACTGATTACCTGGCCTGTTGTGTAAGGTGCCAACTCCACAATCCTCAAAAATTATAAAAGGATTCAGGATAGTACGTTCTGAATTCACGTGGCACACTATGTTAATAGACGTGATGGGACCCCAGAGTATCAGTACAGGAGGCGCTAAATACATAATGGTGGTAATAGACCATCTGACTAGATGGGGAAACCAAAGCCTTTAGTAAAGTGGATGCTGAAAGCGTGTCAAGATTATTCCTGGGCCTAGTTATGTACCAGCATGGATGCCTGCAAGTTATTTTGAATGACTATGGAACCAACTTTACCTCCTATGTGCCTCTGAGGCTAAACGAATTTATGGGAATCCAAGGAGTGATATGATTTTCATATCAGCCAGAAAAAAATGGAAGGTGGAATGAGTTAACCTAACCTTATCCATAACGCTAAGAAAATTAATCACATGAAAACTTCCACTTAAGAAACTTACCTAAGTTTGGTTACCTTTACCTATAACATTAGTCATCATATGACAAAAGGGATACGCCGTTTTAACTACTATATGGTTGAAGGGAAGCATTATCACCAATTTTATAGTTTGCCATAGATCCAGAAGTGGGATGAGTTATAATCATTACTTGAACTGACTTTCAAGTAATGATCAAACTGCAACTGTAGATTTTTGATACTACCTTAAAGAAAAGGTTTAAAATGAAGTCAATGGATGACAAGAACCAATAAGTGATATAAGAGTACCTAGTGGGGATAGAGTAGCCTATTGTGACACTCATGGTTTTGGATGAAGGAATAATCTGGATGCTTTGTGGTTGGGTCCATTTGAAGTTATTTACAAGTTGACATCTGAAGCCTACATGATTAAGAACAATGCAGATGGCCATGTTTTAAACCAGACACATATGAAATATCTTAAGTATTGAGTCTAGGAGAGAAATAAGTGCTATGTTCCCAAAAGACCACTGAACATAAATAAAATTAGGCTAAGTAAAGGTTTTGATGAAGTCCCAGGAGGGGACCTCTGAACCAAAAAAGGTGGTTAATTCTCAAAAATAAACATCTGAACCATAACAGCTGGTTAAGTTCAAAAAACGAACTTCTAAATCAGAGTAGGGGAACCAAAAAGATGGACCTCTGAACCTGCTTTTAGGTGAAGTCCCATCGCAAAAAATAAAATAAGGAAAAGTTTATACAAAATAATAATATTAGATAAAAATCCCTAAGAAAATATATAAAAATTTAAAAATTTAAAATATGTATTAAATATATCACTTTTTGTTTGTCATTATTAAAAAGCATCTGGTGATGTCCCCTTATGTTATAATAGGACCAACTCAGGTTGAAACTGGGTCCACAGCGAGTAGTCCTAAGGCACAGAAAGAAGCAAACATATTAGTAGAATCAGGAAGAGTTGATACTGATTTTCCAGGAGTAAAAAAAAGTATTTGAGGCAGGTCAACCTTGGGACAGTATACCAACCAAGAAAATTTCTAGCCAGTATAGGTTTCTAACTCAAAACCTTCACTAGTAGTGGAAGCAGTTTTACCTGCCAGGCTAACCACCCTTGATTTGCCTAGAGTCCCTAGGAAAAATACGTTTTGATTGGAAATGGAGAGACCAGCCTGGGGGAATACAGGGAACAAGGAATCTGAGAAGCCGCCCAAGAAGATCATTTAAATGTCGAAGTATCATATAACCCTGAAGTGGGGGGAAACAGGCTTTCTAGATCTTTTATTGGCAAGAATACCTGAACTTGAATAGCTGGCATGTAGCCATGGGAATCATGCTCTGAGAAGGTAGCAGTGAAGAGGACATGGAACAGGAACATGCTAAGAAGAAGGGTTAACCAGAGATGCATCAAGCAAGAAAAGGAGATGGAAACAAGATCTCACATTTAATACATGTGGTGGACTTATCCAGAATCAAGGCGGCGTATACCACAGAAAATCTTCATCACTGAATAATCGGGTCAAGCAGGTGATGTGTATGGATTTCAACATTCCCACATTACCCATCAAAATTGATTATGATTCATATTCTTGTCCACATTGTATTTACACACTAGTTGATGTTGGGGTTATCAATTATGTACAATAACTATTGTTTGGAGTATTGTCCTGAAAAAAATGTTAGGTAATTTGTTGAGGTTGATGTGTCAGATTTTACGCTTGCTTGCTTACCCTCATAAGAGATGATCCCTGACATTTAGTAAGCGATTAGGTTGTTGAATTTACTATTAAAATCTAATTAACTTTAAGGAGTCTACTTAGTTTAGTTGATGATTGACTAAGGGGTTTATGAGTTGCTTATGAATTATGCCGCCTGTAATAAAGTGACTTTCAGGTTACCTTTTTAGGATCAAAACCTGCTGTTTATGGGTAAGAGTCCCGTTTACCCAAGCAGGTTGTTACCTAATAGGGGTAATTCTATGAGAGTTAAGTGAAGGTGTTGGGACACATCTTTTTTTAACTCAGAAGAGTTGCATTGAGAGTCAGTGAAAGGATATTATTGAAACAGATGCGGAGATTTTTGTTTTGAGTGATCCTAAGAGGTTCATTTATTAGCAACAGCTGCTGTATTTAACAGGGGCGCCAACCAAAAAGTTAGAAGCTATATTCCCTATAATTTGCCTTGGTTTTATCTTTGGAAGAAGATCAAAATTAGATAAAATATCCCCAATAAAGTTTTATAATTTAGACTTTTTTTCTCTTGTAATTAGTGCTGAAAGGACAATAATATCCTTTGTCTATATTATTGCTGTGATCTGCATGGATTCTGAATGATGAGAAGTGACAGAAAGAAACTCTGAACCTGAGCTGAAGATAAGTTCTACTAAAGAGGAAGTAGATCATACAAATTTTCCAGAATACCATTTAAGATTAAGACAAGCACTTGGTTGTCATTGGACCTAATAACCATCTTGTCTAAAAGAAGCTCAACTAGCATTTTAGTCTTCACACTATTACTGCCCCATATAATAATTTATCAACAAATTTAACAATGCACATAAAAGTAACCTGTGCAGCTGTACAAAGGAGTTGAAGCGAGTTACTATCCAAATATAGGAAACAGATACTAAAAAACTCTCTTTTGCTTCAACATCAAAATTGAAGCTAATTTGAACTTTTAAAAAAATGCAAAAAATTGCTGCTCAAATGAGCCAAAATGTATGAATTTTAATGCTTTTGACGCCTGCTGCCCCAGCTTGGGGTGGTGATGCACCACCATCTAGAATCTTTTGGCCACCACCAAAGCATACCTGAGCTGGCTCTTTTAGCCCCCTAATGCTACCAAATGTTATGTCCCACCTCGGGAATTGGACCACTATCATGCAAGTTTCCAGGTGGTGCTCCAGGACCTTTTGTGCTCCCATAGAGCAATTTGCGTTTCAGCCTCCAGATCAAATATGGGAACTTCTTCCCATATGCAAGCACAGCCATTATGGAGATAGCCACAGTGGTGTTTATACCCGCTGACTTCATAGATTTCCAACCCTATAAAGGGTATTTTGAACTCAGTTTCCATTATAAGGCCAATGCAATGGCAACATCTGAGCTGCCATTAATTTTAAAAAAAATTCCCCTTCTGATCATTTGCACCTATCTCCCAGATGAGGCCACTTTGGTGGTCCAGTTCGCCAGTTTGCCCTCCCACCTTTCCCCCAAATGCCTCCGCCATGAGCTCACAGGGTTTGGCCATTTATGGCACAGACCTCATGCTGCAAATTGTGGTTCCAAATGCAGTGGATCATTTGGCAGGGCCATGCACCTTTGTGACAACCCCCATTCCATTGTGACACCTATCTCACGATTACCCCTTGCACGGTGATCAGATCCACCCCTGATCACCCATTTTGGGTACACGTTGAGAATGGCTGCGCCGTTCGCCACATTTGCTTTGAGCTTCAATTTCAATTTATTCAAGGTACGCCAACCAGGGGATGGACAGTACCAATCACAACACTCAAAACGGCAAAACAAACCACTAACCAGGTGGGAAGCAGAAACTGCTTAACCCACCATGGCAGAGGGTGAGGAGGGGTCGGGGGTTGGTTTTCAGAAAGACCCACCTTGATCAAGGGGTGTTGGTTACAGTACCGGATCAGAGCAGAGAGCCAGGGTGTTGGGGTATCTGCATAGTGGGGGCTGAGGTCAGCGTAGTAGGAGTTTTCCACTTCTGCATCAAGATAATGATGGGAAAGTGTTTCAACAAAAGCTGCTAGGAGAACTTTAGCTTCTTTGCGGGCTTCAGGAAGTTAGGTGAAAAGGGAGATACTGTGGTGGGTGATTTTGGCTGAGGGGTTGAATGAAGCAAGCGTTGCGACATTCATAACAGCGATTTCAGCATCATCAAATAGTTTTGAGATATCACTGCAGGGAGATTCAGGGAAGTCGGGGGGAAGAAGATGGTGGGCAGGCCATGCTGGAGCTGAGCCACTGACTGGGCCACCGCGGTGCATAGTTTTGGGCAATGAGGAGAGGCCACCGCAGCTAAGGCGAGCTGGTGGTCACTTTGGAAGGGGCTGTATTGGGTAGAGGAGCAAAATGGCGAGGGGTAGGGGTTTCATCGAAGTCAGGAAGGAAAAATTCTGCCCAACCATAATTTCCATGGCAGAGAGGTTGACCTGTATGCTTACTAATGAAGACATTACCTGATTCATCAGTTTCAGTCAATAGATCCCATGGATTTTGGTTCACTGGAATAGTGGCGTTTAAATTTGAGTGGGTAGGATTGGGCGAATGGGCAGCTGCTTGGGTGCGAATGTTGGTCCAAGCATTGCTCTGATTGGCTGGCGTAGATTTAGGTGGGAGAGTGAGGCTGGAGGTTTTGGGGGGGGCTGATTTTTCATGTGGGCCCACTGAACGAGATTGGAGGGTGGGAGGGGCAGCAAAGCGCCCCATACTGAACCTCCAGAGGGGGCTCAGAAGCTGCAGCAGCGGATTTGGCCTTAGGGCACACTCTTTTTGCATGGTTGAGGCCATAGCAGAGGGAACAAATCTGCCTATCATTATTGACCCGAGCCTAAAAGAAATGATCAGGCGCTGCAGCCACACTAGCGCGGGGTGGGATTTGTTGGGCTATGGTAGGGTGGTGTGGTATGATGGTGGCTGTTGCATGAGGAGCAGCAAGGCGTTCTGCACCAGATGGAATGGCAAAGATGAGGTTGGGCTGAGTGCCATAAGCCATGAGCCCCGCGACCAACTGGTCATACAAAACCTGGGGTGGAAGGTGGGATGGGAGATTTGCAAAGGATACCACTAGCGTGGTGTTTGAAGGGAGGCGAGTACGGGTTGTGGGAATGGGGTTTTTTTATAAATTAGAGGAGTTTTTGCTGCCTCTTCAGCATCCTCCTCAGATTGGAACCCAACGTCAAAGTAGCCTATAAAGGGCGGAAGTCTATAAAGCCAGCTGGCGCAAAGGCTGTAGTGGCTAGGCCAATAATTGCCTTATTGGCATATGGGAACAAACGCCCATAGTCCACTCTGAGGCAATAGCGAATAGCAGAGCGAGGGAGGGCGAGAGGATGGGGGCGAGAAGGGTGGACGCGCGTCAGGTGGAGCGCTAAGTCCCGTGGGGGGACAAAACGGTTGGAAGCAGTGGGCGGGCTGTTTGAGCCCATCCGAATGCACTTGCCTGAAGGGCGGAAAACGCTAGGTGGGGGTGCACTGCTGCCCCACACTGGGGTGGCAGGCGGCAGAGCCAAGGACATCAAAGAATAGGTTTGGGCAGATGGCTGTGGATAAATAAACTTAAATTTAAAATCGCTCAAAAGTGACTTTGAGCGGTTAAAGAGAGTTTCCACATTTGCTTTGAGCTTGATCACTCAAATGCAAGTGCCCTATGGCTTCTGCCTCCGCCACTTCCACCACTCACCCCTCCAGCATCAGCTCAGCTGCTGCCATGCCCAAATTCTTCAATTGGGGCTCTATTCTCCTGCCCCCAACCTTAGCGAATTCTGGCATGGCTTCCAAAGCTGCAGCCAATCATGATTTTAAAAATTTTAGGAATTTGGTTGATTTATGCCAACCTGAGCTGATGGCTAAACAGTTTCAGCTGAGCTTCCATGGTTGACAGTTCACAGCCAATCAGGTGTATCCAACTTGTCAACTCCAATGGCTGGGCCAGCATTAGCTGATTTGAATATTTTGAGTTCCTTGATTGTATTGACAAAAATGACAGGTTGTATAACGTTAAACCAGATTTTGCATTGGAGGAGTTTTTT
The DNA here is from genome assembly GCA_022478985.1 of Massospora cicadina. Classification (NCBI taxonomy): domain Eukaryota; kingdom Fungi; phylum Entomophthoromycota; class Entomophthoromycetes; order Entomophthorales; family Entomophthoraceae; genus Massospora; species Massospora cicadina. The sequence goes on along the minus strand of JAKSZP010007252.1, from coordinate 27,178 downwards.
TGGTAATCCTCCCATATCAAGCCCCTGCCATTTTAATCCTAAAAATGGTTATCCCATTTACAAAAATATAATAAAATGGCAGTTAAAGCCGCTGCAGCTCCTGAAAACACCATACTCCACCAGCATCTTCATGGGGTGATGGAACCCTGGGTTGAGGGTATTACTAACCCCACTTTCCCTCATGATTTTGAGGAAAATGCAAAATATGAAACTGAGGAGCTCGCTTTTAGTGTGAGCCACACTTGCATCAATGCATCAAAAACTTCTTTTTATACCTGATTATCCTGAAACCCACCGGTGCATCAAAAACTTTACTTGTGTGCCATCTATCATCACTTTCGCTGAGCATCAACTTGCTCAATACGGTGAGGCGATGGACACTTCTGTCCTCAAAATGAAACAAACCCACAACTATAGCCCCTTATGCCCCATGTTGCTGATGTTCCCACCCCAATGATGTCCTCTCTGGTCCGCCAGCCAAAGTGGGCGCAGGACAAAAGTTTCCTCAAAGCTTCCTCTCCTTCTGATATGGCTTCCTAGGCTGTTAGCTGAGATGCCATATTAGGAATTTTCTTTTTTTCTAATAATCATTTTGTTGCTCTCATTTGCAAATAAAGATGCGTGGCGGCTCCCCCTTTTGTGTTGGGCACCACTAGTGCTAAAAAAAGGAAACAAATACTGAAATTTGAAAATTTGTGCTCAGTTGAATAGCCACCAGTTCCCAGTTTTACCAATGGGTAATACAAAGTTTTACAATTCACCAGCTAATCCCAAATCTTATGCCGTGGTAATCCAATTTAATAAGAAATTCTAGGGCTTTTTGTTTGAGGTTTTTAAATTAGGTGGTTTTATTAGACCATCCAATCTTTACCTCAAACATTTTTTACAAGTGTAATACTACGCCCAATTACCCCCAACATTATGCAACCAGCTGAATGATGCTCCATTTTAAAGTGACCAGCAGCTTGCTGTTGAAGCGTCTGACTTTCCCAACTGTTGTCACTTCCACAAAGCTGTTGCCAAGTCAAAAGTAATTTTGGAGAGGTATCACTTCCTCTGTTATCCCATCTATCTTAGCACCTATTAGTAAACGTGACCTTCTAAGCTTTTATAGTAAAACCAGTGACGCAATTCATAACATTGCAGTGTTAGTGCAGAATCCTAGATCTAAAATTATTCCAACTTATATTGCGACATTTACCAGGTTCCCTGATGCCACATCCAAGATGAATAAGCTCTTGCTATTTATATTTGCAGACTTATTTATTCATGCCTAATTATGATATTCTGTCTTTAAAGAAGATTGAACTGCATACTGCTTTCTACTGACACCACTATACCCTTACTCTCCGCCTTGTCCTAAAACTTACTCCGAGATGAGAAAGACAACGCTGAGGAAAAGACCTCAAGCCCACTACCCTTCTGTCATAATCAGATAAGCGGTTCTCACTTTACACCTGTTTATTTGTCATTTCAATTTTGTGTTTAAACGCTTCCTTTGGGCGTTTTAATCATTTGTTAGGGGTTTTATCTTCTTTTATCTCCTTAAGCAATTGCTAATGTCTATCTATTGGTCAAATCACCTCAATTAGACAAGATATTTTATATGGCAACTCCCAAACATTCTACAATATGACCATCAGTGAGATGGTCAAGAAGCTTGCCACCCTAAGAGAATCAGATAGAAGCTTTTTCTAGATCATTCACTTCTCCATTTGACATGTTGAGCGGATTGTTGCCTATCTGATTTTAATATTAATGGCCTAATTGCGTTCATGGAGGCAAAACATTGATAAAATCACCTCTTAGTTGGATGACTGGACAACACCTTTTGTGACCTTCATATTATTCTTTATAATCAGCAGCAAACTCAGGACGCCCACCAGAAGGTGGAAGTTCTAGCATACCAAATCAATGATGAGCTCTTGCATATTTTTAATATGATTATGGAAATTAGTGACTTCCCCTCAATGGGTAGCAGACATAACGCATTATTGTACCTAAGTTATAGACTACCTTAAGGTAGAAATAGAATGACACAATGAAGCTGTAGTGGCATACCCAAGGCCCAGAAAAACAATTATAGAACCTTTTATCAATTTTGTTACAAGTTGAATAGCCATGCCAGCTAACATTTTAGAATCATATTAGCCGCAATTGCTTAATTGAAAATAGGTAAAGGATACTAAACTTCATTTATATAGCCTTGATAATCTCAAAAGTGATATGGATAAAGACATTTATCCAACCATGATCTATATTAAAATTGATTTCTTAAATCTCAATCGTAAACTGAGGGCAAAAAGTAAGGTCCTTAGTTAGCGAGAGCCTTGACATAAAAGTGGTCTTTTGGCCACTAGCAAAAAAATGATCATTTTGAAAATATGATAAAGGCAAATTGACTTTGTCTTTCTTTTTTAGCACTAGTGGTTCCCAACCCAAAAGGCGGAGCCGCCACGCATCTTTATTTGCAAATGGGCCAAACAAAGGCATTATTAGCAAAACCCTAATATGTCACCTCAACGAACAGTCTAGGAAGCCATATCAGAAGGCAGGAAGGCTTAGGGAACTTTTGTCTGGAGCCCGCTTTAGCTGGTGGACCAGGGCGGACAGCATTGGGGTGGGAGCATCAGCAACATGGGGCATAATAAGGTATACTTGTGGGTTTTCTTTGTTTATGAGGCCAGCGGTGTCCATCACCTCAAAGTATTGAGAAAGTTGATGCTCAGAGAAAGTGATTAGAACCAGCACACAAGTGAAAGACTTAATGTTGCAGCTGGTTTCAGGATAAACAAGGGTTAAAAGAGAAGTTTTTGCTGCATTGATGCAAGCCAGCTCACACCAAAAGCAAGTTTCTAAATTTCATATATTGCATTCTCCTTAAAATTATGGGGGAAATTTGGGATGGGAATACCCTCAACAAAGGGTTTCATTGCCCCATGGAGTTATTGGTGGAGGAGGGTGTTGGCAGGAGCTTCAGCGGCTTCAACTGCCATTTTATTAATCTTTCTATATATTGGGAAACTTTTTCAAGAGTGAAAATGGTGAGGCTGCAATTTGGTAGGATCCATGAAAAAAACCCCAAGGCAAAATCTGGATTGACATGGTATGTACATTTGTTCTCATCAATTCATTTGAGAGCCTCAAATGGATTGGATTTAGCCAGCACTGGGCCAGCCACTAGAATTGGGGCAGTGGCAGAAGATGATTGGCCACATGCTATTGACCTTGGCAGCTCAGCTGAAACTGAGTCAGCCATCAACTCAGGATTTTGTGATCCAGTCAAATTGTTAGAGTTTTTATTTAACTGAGGTAATCCAACCAGGGGACGGACATTACTGAACTAAAAACTTAAACTAAAAATAACATAACTAATTGATTCAAACAAAATGCTTAAATGAGAGATTGAATAAATTACACCAAACAAAACAACCAACCAGGTGGGCAGCGGAAACCGCTTATCCCTCTATGGTGGAAGGGGAGGGGGGATTGGGGGGCTCATCTTTGGCAGCAGCTATCTCTTCCCAGAGTAGGGTGCATGTCAAGGCAGATAGCAAGGGCGTCAGGGCATCGGCGGTATGTGGTTCAATATATTTGATGATTGTTACTTCCAAGTAATTGCCAACCATAAAAATGGCAGTAATATATTAGGCTAAAGCTTTTTCAGCTTTAATGTGGGAGTCAGGTAGTTTAACAAACATTGTGATGTTGGTTCAGGTAATCTTAGATTTCAGATTCCATGCTACAGTTACCAAGTTCTGGATAGCATCAGTGACATTTTTGTGAAGGTGTTTTATGTTATTCTCACTTTTTTGGAGTAAAATTTTTGGGGATAACAGGAGGTGGAATTCCTCCTACAAGTGCTGCCACTGATTTAGCTGCAGCTTTGCTGAGGGGACGGCAATCTGGTGTGGCGGCTGTTTCTACTGCAAGCTGGTGGTCACTGTGAAACGGTTCAGCGTTTAGCTTTGGGGAATATAAATGAGGGGGAAATTCTGCATCCATTTTGCATTACATAACTGGTCGACTTGAAGCTATGGTTCTTCAATGATATTACCTGATTCATCAATTTCATCCAAAAACTTTCATGGGTTCTGGCAAAATTGAATTGGGTAGTTGGCGTATGGTTGAGGATTGGTTGATTTGTTGGATTTGCATGGGATTGGACTTGGGTCCAATCCTGCGCTTGATTGGAAGAATCATGTGTGGCACTGAGGTGAGGTGGAGGCTGATTGGTGAATGCAGGTGCAGCTGCAGCAACAGGCTTTGGTGGAGGGGGAGTTAGGATTGTACCCCATGCCAGAGTTGTCACAGGGTGGGAAGAAGATTGGTGGCCATTGGATGAACTCTCAGCACTGTTGAAAGCTGCTAGATAGGGCACTTGAATTTTGAGTGGTCTAACTTGAAACAGGACGGACAAATCGTTCGTCCACCCTCAACACAGGCCCAGAATGGAAGGTTGGGGGTAGAGGGGATAGAAGCATGAGGGGGAATCGACAGGGCAATTTTGTTCATTTCAGAGCTGATTGTGACATACGCCCAAGGCCCAGCGAGGCGTGTGGCCCCATTTAGGACCACAAATTGCAAGATAGGGTTGGAGCCATAGGATGCCAAACCTTCCATCAGCTCCTGGTGGAGCACCTCAGGGGAAGGTGGGTAGGCAAAATCAGCAAACTGAACCACCAAGGTGGTGTCTGCTGGGGCTGGGTCCATGTTGTTGGGAGAGGTGTATCCTGGAAGACCAGGGGCACCGTTGCCGCAGTGGCAGCATTGGCTCACTTGTGAAGCTGAGATCAAATACCCCTATAGAGGTGGAAGTCAATAAAACAGGCTGGTGTCATCACTGCCTGAGCCATTTTGATAATCGCTTGGCCATTTTATGGGAAAAGTTTCCCATATTTGACCCTAAGGCCAAAGTGCATGTTGCTCCAAGGGAGCACCAGGGGGCAGCGGGCACCTCTTGGGATTAAGCAAGGTGGGCGTCGAGATCCTTGGGAAGAACAAATCATCCCAGGGGTTTAGTATGACTGGGAAAACCAGTCCAAGCGCGTTTTCCTGTCGGACATAAAATGGCAGGTGGAGTTTCGCTGCTGCCCCACACTAGGAGCTTGAGCTGGCGGGGAATCCTATGACATTGGAGCAAAACTACAGTGGGCGATTAAGTTTTTGCTTTTTATAACCATATAAATTGCTCAGAAAGTTACACTGAGTGAAATGAAAAAGTCCAAATTTTTGGAATTATAAATTTCTTAAATTTTCAATAGCTGACATCTTAAAAGTGTTGTCAGAATTCACTGAGGTTGGGGTGGGAGGATTGAGCCCCATTTAAAAATTGAGCTGAACTGGCTGCTGACCCGACGCTGGAGGGAGGAGCAGAAGAAGTGACAGAGGCAGAAGTTATAGGACACTTGTGCTTCAAGTGATCTAGCTCAAAGCACAAGGGGCAAATAGCACAGCCATTCTCAATGCTTTCCCAGAATGGGTGATCAGGGGCAGATCTGATCATGGTGCAGGGAGGGGGTCCACAATATGGGTATCATGATGAAATGGGTGGATTGTCACAAAGGTGCACGGTCCTGCCTAACAATCTGCTCCATTCAAAACCACAAATTGCAACACAGGGTCTGTTCCATAAATGGCCAAACCCTCCGTGAGCTTGTGGTAGAGGCGTTCAGGGGAAAGGTAGGAAGGCAAACTGGTGAACTGGAACACCAAAGTGGCCTCATCTGGGAGCTGGGTTTGAATGGTTGGAGGGGAATGTTCTTATAAATTAATTGCAACTTTAATTCTGCATTTGCATTGGCCTCAGAATGGAAAATGAGGTTGAAATACCCCTTAAAAGGGTAGAAATTAATGAAGCCGGAGGGTTTAAACACCGTCATGGCCATCTTGATGATGGCTGCACTTGCATATGGGAAAAGTTCCCATATTTAACCTGAAGGCCAAAACGCAAATTGCCCCATGGGAGCACCAAAGGGCTCTGGAGCACCGCCTGGGAGCTTGTAAGATGATGGTCCAAGTCCCAAGGGGTACATAACGACCATTAGCATTAGGGGGCTAGCAGAGCTAGCCTGGGCGTGCTTCAGCAGTGGCCAAACGATGCCAGATGGTGGCGCACCACCACCCTAAGCCAGGGCAGCAGGCATAGATGGCATCAACATTAGTATGATTTGGCTTGCCCAAGTAGTCGTTTTTGTATTTTCTAAATAAAATCTGGATTTTTTTTGACTTAGTTATCAAAGCAAACAAGATATTAGTAAACAAAGTTGTCTAATCTTGGAAAATTCAAATTATCTTCTTAGAATTTTGACCAAATTAGAATCAAAATGTTTGATTATATTTATATCCTTCCATATTCATTCCTTACTACCACTCCTAATCTTTATACCAAAAAGATCATATATGATCAATGCAGGCCATTTTGTCATGCAGCTGATAGTCAATTTCAGGTAAACCATATTAATGTACTTAAGCTTATAATAATGGGAATGTGTACAATCTTAGTTTTTGGAGATTAGTATGGACAAAGAATCCAAGAAGGCTAAGATTGCAAAGGTATTGATCTCCGTGGGCTTTAAAAGGCAAGAACTAGTTATGCCAAAATTAAATGATGTTGGTGCAACATACCTCGATGTCAAGAATTTATTTTTTAAGAGTTTGACTGAGAGGAAAGTATGACCACTTATAATTGGGAAGTTCTCAATACCTTTTTTATAAGGAAAAAATTGTTAAAGTATGTTACATTTGATTTTAATTTGAGGTATAGAAACTATCTGAGGCTCACTTTTAAATGAATTTATTGCTCAGAATACTCTTAGCCTAGCCTGTATGCTCCAAAAGGAATTGTATTATGTTATAGTATGAGCTTAAAATAAGAAACGTGATATCACTCACAATGTATATTATCTCCTCTAATGGGCTTCCACATCTGAGGCGCCTTTACAAAATCAGCCAGAATCTCACATAATAGCTGCAGGTCAACTCCCCAAAGATAAAATGTGAACAGCTTACTGGCCCTCTTTCTGATCAGCCTGATAATAATTAGGTCACTCTTTATCTTTGTAAAAAAGTGGGACATTACGCTAGTTGTTAACCTACTATGTTCCCCAAACAGTAGGTTCATTATGTGAACCAAGAAAGTGATTAAGACTTGGGAAAAGACAATTGTAGTATATTTAATATCGTTACAGATGCCTTCTCTTAAGTATATCAGATGGATAGAAATCCAAAGAACATTTTAAAAAATCAAATGATGATGCCTTACCTCTGGCGTTTCATCAAAGTATAGTTGATGATATGGTAGTGATTAACACAACAGAAAGAATTTAGAGCCAAATTGGTGAAGAAAGTAATATTAAAGCTCTATATCTAAAAGTTGGAACATCAAGAGCTTCCCGTCACCTCTGGTGAAACCCCAACTTAGGCAGAGTTTTTAGTGACCATACTTATTAGGGAAATTTAAAAAATTAAGTCCTCAAATATGAGAAACTTCAAATTATTTTGCTTTAAGAAGACAAGGTGAATGTCCACACAATAAATTCTTCTGACACTTATCTTTCTGAGCATATATAAATTGATAGTACAGTAAATGATATCTTTAAATTAGAGGTAATGTAGACATTGAGGCACCAAATTTATGTCTCAACTAGACTAGCGAAGTAACTTGGTCTCAAGATTTTCCCCAAGCAAGGTGTAAGCCTTCTTGAGGATAAGATCACCATATACTACTGTGCGGGACTTGATCTTCAAGTTATTCAAATAGTCCCATAAGTCCTAAAATTAGGTTCAATCTTACGTCGTCAATTTAGGCTTTTATTTGGGGTATTTCTTGAAAATCCAAATTTTATTAGTAGACATTTTATTTTGTATATTTTCTTAATTCTGAGGCCACTTTCACACAACTACATACTTAATGGCCCAAAGCTCCCAATAAGGTTCTCAGCTGTTCATTCTGGAATCTAGAAAGCTGGGCCTCTAAACCTGGACTATTATAAGAGCTCCTTCTTAAGGTCAATACTAATTTAACTAATGCTACAAAACTAAGACAAGGAGATCAAGAAGCTCAGCTAGCCTTCCAGGTGGGACGCAATGATGGAGAAACCACTTAGGGATCAAGATTAATCAAGGAATCACTATTTGACATTCCCAGTAAATCAAGAGTTCCCTTTTTCTCTCAACAGTACTATAAATAGTACTGTCTTCTTTTATATAAAAGTAATTCTACCACAAAATACTTTATTTATCTTATTTTATCTAAGTTCTTATTTTACTTTAATGAATAAATTCTCATCCAACGCTGCGTCTATTAAGCTCTTGTCCTCTCAGATGACCATGATGCACTAAGACACCTGCAATCAACAACTATGTTAGATCTCATGGTTAGCACCTGCAAGTGCATCTGGAGGAAGCGTGACACTTATCCTTGCACTGTATATAGATCATTGAAAAGTTTAAGGTACTACAAAGCCTTAGATGACAACATCTTTAGGAGCTTATTGTGTGATGCCATTGCAATTTGGCTCCCTGGTAGTAGTTTCTCCTGCTATTGTGTTTCCCTAAATAAACATATGATTTTCTTAATAAAACTCTTTTATTTTATTTTGACTGAGGCAAGCTGACCAGGGGACAGACAATACTAAGCTCCAAGGAGCGAAACTTATACTAAACTAAAATTTAACAAATGGAAAAAATGATTGTATCACTCAAATCAATTAAAAAAATAGTAAAAAAACTAAAATGATTCAACCAGGTCATAAGTGATAAACTGCTATCCACCCATGGTGCGGGGTTAGTGGGGATTGGTAGACTCATCTCTCTCCTCTGTGTTGGATAGTGTACGGTAGAGCACTGAGAGCATGGCATGGGTGCATCCTCAAAATGGAGGTTGAGGTAGCAGAGGGAAGCTTGCAACTCTAATTTTGCTATGAGGAAGGTGGTGATATATTAAGATAGGCTTTCTCAGCCTCAAGGCGAACTTTGGGAAGCGTGGTGAAGGTAACAATGTTGCTGCTGGTAATGCAGGTCATGGGGTTAAACTTTGTGACCATCACAACTTTATGTATAGCTTTGTTGTCAACTTAGTAGGAATCAGAAGAATTATTTAATTATGTACTTGTTGCATGGGGGAAGGACAAAGGCGGGTATCTCCTTGGATAAAACTGCAACTAATTTCTCTATGGCCTTTCAGAGTGGGTGACAATCAGGGGAGGCAACAGCCTCTTTGGTGAGTTAGTGGTCACTTCAGAATTCATCAGCATTGGAGCATAGAAACTTTTTTATAATACATATGAGGTCAAAGCTGATTTTTAATAAGTTTATAAATCTTAGCGCAAAATCTTAAGCTATTTATAATTATAAACTGAGGTCTTGGAAAATCAAAATCAAGGACTTGTCAAAATTGCGTTCAAAAATGGCACTATGCCAATTAGGATAAACTGATTTGTGGCATACTCAGTGGTTACCAAACCATATTTTGGAATGCAAGGGAAATTCACTATGGACTAAATAAAGCTAAAATATTCCTACAGGCTATCAAACAATAGCGAGTACAAAATCTTTTTAAGAATTCCTCAAGGATTATGTGGCGCATACTTTCCCCATTTGGCCAATCAAACTTCAAACCTGTTGTTGCGCCTGGGTTATCCTCCCTGACCATGGTGAAATCTAGGGTCTTTTAGTAAACTTGTATTCCTACCTTATTTTTATTAAGAAACACCTATAGTTGCGTTATTAACATTTTACCAGCTGAAGTTGCACAGAATATGATTGATTAAGTGATCTGGATGAACTTTGGCTTAATGACGTTTAATGCAAATCTTTTTGTTCCCTGGTATCTTAGGAACACTATCTGGATTGGCTGGTTTAAAAAGGACATAGAGCTGACTTTTTCAATATGCACAGTGGTATTTTGCTAAAATTTGATTTGTGTTGTTCACATGATGTACTACACCATATCAATACTACTAATCATCTACAAATTTTCCTACGCCCTATTGAATGCTTAGTAGGTGACAGATGAAGTCAATAAAAAAATCAACTAGCTGGTGCAACATGATATGCTAGTTCCATTTAAGCCTCATTAGACCTCCACAGTGTTTTTTGTTATAAACACTGATGGTTCTAATTGCAGAGTATTCAATTATAGGAACCTCTAAAATTTACTGAGTAGGACTCTTATCCGTTGCCTCACATTGACAATATTTTAAACTTTTTGTGGGCGCAATACTTTCCATTCATAGAATTATTTTTGGATAGTGTAAGATTGAGCTTCCCAAAGATGATCAGGATAAATGCGCCATGATTACTGCTCAGGGCTTTTACCAACCCACGTGGATGACTACTAGCTGTGAAATGCCCCTGAAACCTTTCAGCAAGCTATGGACAGTATGTTAATTTATAGATCTCCTGTGTCTTATTTATTTAGACAATAAAAATGGTTTTTATTTTTGTTTAGTGTGCATATGAACCAATTGGAAGATTTTTCCGCCACATTACCAAGAATGATTTCAAAATCAAGCTGCGTAAATGTAACTTTCTGAGAGCAGTTGAGTATTTGGGGTTCATTATTGATTAGAATGCCTTAGGGCCTTTGATTACAAAAAATTAAATCCATTAAGAAAAGACGCGTCAAGTAACAAACTCAACATTCAGGTGTTCCTTAGAATGATCAGCTATTACCACCAATCTATTAAGAGTTTTAGCAAAACAAGTTAACCATTATGTAACCTCCTTAAAATGGCATAAAATCTGAGTGGACGGCAAACTGCCAATTGCCTTCAACAAACTAAGACTATGCCTCACTTAGCACTTCTACTAATTTACCCAATGCTATGGTTAAATGACATAATTGTGGGACAGATTGTAAGGATAAGTCTGGGAGTGAGGAAGCCAATAAGACAAAGTTGGAGGGCCTTCTTTACTTGAAGAATACCCTGGACTAACGTCAGGTAAGGTAAGATATGCCCAAGTCGGTATTGGGGGTGCAAATGATGACCAGATGAGCGTTATATCCATGGCGTTAAGATGCACCAGTTATGTAACAATTATAATAGGACTTTGCAGTTAATTGGAGACATGGTTCTGAGACCTGTTCAGTTTAAATATTACCAAATATGGAAAATTTAGCTACAGTCAACTAAATGAGTTCAGGATTACTTGAGCTAAAGTACAACAGTTGATGTAATTTGCATTTATTGGTTCATTTGGGTGTAGTGCCTCGCCAAATGAATTATTATTCTCCCCAAATGTTCATTAATGAATTATCAAGACTAACCTTCTTTTTTGGTCATCTAGACAATAACAAACTACCATTTATTTATGTATTTTTTAATATGAGCATATGTGGTGTTTTTGCCGACATTAGCAAGGTCTTAGATGACAAAAGTTGTATAACCCTCGCCCTAGGTCCTAGTTGCACTATTCTCTTTTGCATTTCCCTGTTTCTCCTCTTGTTAGCGGGTTAGTCCCAGGTTGTGGGGTGGATCCTTCCCCATCACCTTTTAATAACGCAGCATTATAGAAACGCTCCTGAACTAGATGACTAACCTTTCTTTTGATTTGGTTATAACTTATTATGTGTGGGATGTTCTCATAATGGTAATGTGGCACGTTGGCTGTGCACTGTGGTTCTGATGATTTTGGAAAAAGCCTTAACGTTCTCTTTGATGATGTGCCAGCTCAGCGTTTCACTTTTCACTGCTTGTGGTGCGACTCCACAATTTCTGTGAGTACATAGTGGATCTTGACCATTTGAGGCCCAGTTGCTTGAGCTTCCAATTTTTCACCACTTCTTTTCATTATGATAGTACAGCCCTAGTTTGCCTCCTTCTGGAGTTAAATGACTGCGTTGGCTTCACCCCTAAGCTCCTGTCTGGGTGCTCCACATTTGTAAAATTTGTTTCATTGGTGTCAGAGGTAATAGAGGGTTTGGAGCAGCCCCTGGAAGCGAGGCAAACTGGTTCCGCTGCTTTCCAAACTTTCCATTAAACATTTTCACACCTTGGGCTGGGCGCCTTGTGGGTCCCTATTTTTACAAATCTACTCAGGTCTCAGGCTTACCTTTGTCTATTGTTGTTAAAATGTCATTTCTCCATCCCACATTGGGTACTCCCACAAGGAACTCCCCAGAATGGCAAGCTTCCCCTGCCAGCTTTGATCATCTGATTGAAGCGCTTTGGAGGTATTTCCCCACTTTAACCGTAAAGGGGACAGGTAATTGTGCAGTTATTGTTTTACCTGGGGAAGCCCCTATAGATACAGTCCTCAAAACTCATTAACGCCTCTGAAATGGGAGGGTTCTTTCTTTCCATTCCTTCAGTTTCAGGAGAAACTTGAAGGCGAGTGGGGGACTAGCCTCAAAACTTTATTAAATTCTTCTTGTTGATTCTTTTGCAATGATGTCACTTATAGAGGCCCCTATAAGTATGGTGTCAAAAACTATGGATTTTTCTTTAAATGGGGCTGGGGTTCCCTCTGATCCTCCCTCCATTTTGGTGAAATTCGAGGATTTGGAAGAGTCAAGCCCAAATTTAAAATAAATGATCCATCTGATATAATTTCCCCTCTGACACTCATTCCCAGGGAACTATCCAAACTGTCAACAGGTTTTGCAATGTTGGTTTTGAATAACGACGACCAGTTGGCTATAAGACCAAGTATAAGCTGTTAACGCTCAAAAAGCGTTTCAAATGAAAAGTATTTAAGTAAAAACGAGTCATTTGAAAACTCTCGTGGGTCCAGTATTGCAACAATTCCTGTGTCTCATATTAAACCTATGAACCCGCGCCTGTGCACCAAGATGATTAAGTGAACTGAAAAGGTTTAAGAAGATTTAATGCTTCTAAATGTTGGTAAATATGCTGCTGCTGAGGGTACTGTGGGGTATGTATCTTTAGTGGTAAGGATTGAAGTTACCCTTCACACTTCCTTGATGTAAAAACCTATCTTGGGGTGTGATAATATCTAGTGAAAAACCTTCAGGTGAACTATTGCGTTATCTGTAATTAATAAAGAGCACTATGATTATTCCCTTCTTTCTACTACACTTTCCTCACCCTCTGGAAAGGTGCAACCATTAAGTGGTACTAAAGCTTCTGGAATTTCTTTAATCTGGACCTGTATGACTATCTTATGTTGCATTACATACCTGGTGGTATGGTTAGGTCAAATGATCCCAGAGTATTCCACGCCGAAGATTCAGAGTTTTTTGATTTTCAAGTGGGTAATTAAATTTTGCTGACAGATTTTTAGCAATCAAAAATCTCCCACACACGATTATTCTGGGAGTGGAGTTGTGGCGAAAGTTTGATATCCAAACCACTTTGAAGGATAACATCTTAATATTAACTCTTAAGGGGTGGACAGGTGTTGGTAATCTCGATGTCAGAAGGAAACCATCAAGGCAATTTACTAAATGGCCAAGTGTACACAACTTATTCTTGCATGCGTGATGAAGCACACTCCTAAACTGCCCCTAACTTCTTGCTTGGAAGGGTTGGAGTCTTCCTCTGATGCGGCTTCTGCAAGTGTTTTTCAGAGCATCCATGTTTGAATGGACTTCAAGCTCATAGTGGACTTGAAGTAAATTCCCATTCTCATCTACCCTTTGACTCTATGGGAAGAGGCAGCTTTGAATGTGTGGATCCTGAAGCAGCTAGCCGGGGGCCATATTTCAGCAGACCTCCCCAGTGTGCTCACCTCTTCTCTTTATGGAGAAAGCAGATGGGACTCTACGCCCTTTGCATAGATGATGGCAACCTAAACAATGTTACCATCCCAGATATTCATCCAATCCCAATGGAGTCATAAATTGCTCGCTATGTGGAGAAGGCTAAGATCCTCTCCAATAAGATTGTTTGAATGCTTTCAATCATATTTTCGTCAAGAAAGGCCAGTGTGGCCCACTTCATTCCAGACCAGGAAGAAAATTTTTTCAATTCTGGTTATGCCTTTTAGGCTCAAAAATGTGCATGTGATCTTTCAAAGTTACATTGATGTGGCCTTGGGGGAGTTGTTGGGAATATGCGCAGTAGCCTAACTGGATGACATTCTGGTGCTTTCCCTGATCGAGTATCCCATGAAATCCACCTGTGACAAGTAGTTGAGCATTTGAGGGCAGCGAAGCTAACCCTAAAATTTAGTAAATGCGAGTTTTTTAAGTCCCAGGTCACATTCCTAGAAACAATCATTTTCAACCAAGGCCACATGATTACTCCATACAAGGAGAAGGCAAGTTGTGAGTGGCTCACACCAACCTCAGATAAGGAGCTGAGAAGCTTTTTGGGGGCTTGCATCTTCCTAAAAAGTTTATGATAAGTCTTTCTAAAGTAGCGGCGCCTTAATATAAGGATAGTGCGGCCAAAGTTTTTCAGTGGTTTTCAGCACCAGAGGATGCCTTTCAAAAAGTGAAGCGCATCCTGCTGTCCACGTCTTTCTCTATCATGTGGGCCCTAAGAGTTAGTTAATAGTGGCCACATATGCTTCCAACTTTTCCATAGCTTGTGCGCTCTTGCAGGAGGATGAAGATGAAGTTAAGCATCCAATGGGATATTTTTCTCAGAATATGTCTCTGGCTGAGTTAAATTATGTAGTTTATGACCTAGAATTTGGAGGTAGTGGAGGCAATAACCTATTGGTGTCATCACTTACATGGTTCTTCCTAGCCATTCTGGATCCATACAGATCACCGCGCCCTCCCATATTATTGCTCTCCTCATGTCCCAAAACTTTTCAAACCCAGTGGCGTGAGACCGTGGCTCAATTTGTAATCTATAATTTTACAAAAGGCAAGTAGAATGGTTTTGCTGATGATCTGAGCTAAACCCTGCGTTGCCACCTGATCCCAAGGAGGTAGAGTTGCAAAAATTCCACTTGTAGATCACTCCAAATTTAATTGCATCTGGGCAACCACCCTCGTCAGCAGGAATGCCTGTTTTTGCTGCTTTGGAGAACCTGAATGAATATAGTATGTTCAAGAAGGTCATTCTTTCCTGTTTTTATCATCGAAATATGCTATAATTTTTACCAAATTCAAGTTGAATAAGAGGATATTACCAAGGGTACCTTGTAAAGGAGGACGAGATATTGTTCCAGAGAAGTTTATGGGTCCCTTATGGTCCACTCCATTTGGAAGTAATTAAGGAGCACCTTGAAATCATCACTGTAGGACATCCTGGGAAGTCAAAGACATTGGAGCTTATAAACTGTACCTACAACTGAAAGGGGTTGGCCGCTCAGGTTGCCAGGTATTTTTAAGGAGTACATGGTCTGCAATAAGATGAAGTCAATTTGCCAGCCTTTCACTGGGTTTTTAGTACCAAATATAAGGCAGAGAGGCCTTGGACTTCCCTATTAATTAATTTATTGTGGAGCTACCTGCGTCTGAGAGTTAAGACGCTATCATAGTAGTAGTGGGCTGTTTTACAAAGTTCTCCCACTTCATTCCTTATAACACTACAGTAACAGCGGCGGA
The DNA here is from genome assembly GCA_022478985.1 of Massospora cicadina. Classification (NCBI taxonomy): domain Eukaryota; kingdom Fungi; phylum Entomophthoromycota; class Entomophthoromycetes; order Entomophthorales; family Entomophthoraceae; genus Massospora; species Massospora cicadina. The sequence continues at coordinate 11,709 of JAKSZP010007252.1, read as the reverse complement.
GATGGCTAGGGTATTTGTTTCAGAGGTGTTTCCCTCCATGGGATGCCCTAGGAGATTTTTGGCAACCGTGGACCCCAGTTCACATCTGTGTTTTGGAACGATTTGTGCAAAACTCTTCAAATTTGTCCGTGCCACTCTACTGCCTATCACCCCAATCTGATGGGCATATGGAGCGAGTAGACCAATGCCTAGAGCAGTTCATGTGGTGTTACACCGAAATTGATCATTATTATTGGGCTTCCTTAATTCTTTGGCTCAATTTAGTTATAATAACGCCCAGCATGCTTCCATTAGGTACTCTTTCTTCTTCGCTAACTATGGTTTTAACCCTTCGTTTAATATGGAACACAGAGGTGTCTAAGGTAGAAGCGGTTGTGGGCTTTTCCAAGTCCATCAGGAAAGTACACCAAGGGGTCAACACCAATTTGGAGGCTGCCATGAAGGTACATAAGAAGAGCTTAGATGGGAAGATGCGGGTGTGGCAAGCCTAAAAGTAAAAAGAACTCTGATACTTGATGCTAAAAATATTTCAATCAAGCAGCTATGCAAAAAATTGGGCTATAAGAGATTAGGACCTTAAAGCATTTTCAGAAAGGTGGGTCACGCCTAATACCAGTTGGAACTCCCCTCAACACTTAAGATTATTGTGGTGTTCCATGAAAGCAAGTTGTCCTTGTTTAAGTGTCCCCTGCCTGAGACACCAGAGGCATACCTTATGGAAGGGACCTCAGAGTGGGAAGTAGAGGAGGTGGTAGCCTCCCAGCATGTGAAAAGGAGACTGGAGTACCTGGTGTCTTGAAAAGGTTTAATGCAACGAAGTACAGCTGGTCCCATCATATGACTATGTTCATACTCATACCCTCATTGATGCGTTCCACATGCGTTTCCCCAAGGCAGCAGGACCCAAGACCAAAAAACTGTCGCTACCATGAAGCTGGCCCCTGCCCACAAGAACTTCTCCCTGGCTGAAGCCCCTGGAGGCGGGGTGGAGTCCCAACATAATGGGAGGGTAATTTCATAGTTAAATGATCGATATAGTGAGGAGACAGATTGTAAGGATAAGGATGGGCGTGAGGAGGCCAAGAAGACAAAGTTGCCGGTCTTCCTGACTTGAAAATACCCTGGAACAACGCTGGGTAAAGGCAATATATGCTCAGATTAATAAATGGGGGTGCACGTGATGGTCAGATGAGCATAAAATCTGCAGAATTAAAATACAATAATTTTTTGGAAAAATATGACGGGACTTTGCAGCTATATGGAGAACAGGGTTTTGAGACCAGTTCTGTTTACAATATTACTAAATCTGGAAAGATTTATCTGCAGTCAGTTACTTGAATTTGGGCTTACTTGAGCTACAGTACAACGTCTGATGGTGTATTCATTTATTGGTGCATTTGGGCGCAGTGCCTCAACCAATGAATAATGATTCTCTACAAGTTTTAATTAATGATTTTCTGAGACAGACCTTCTTTTTAGTTCACCTTACCAATAATAACCTCCAGTTTGTTTTTTGGATTTTAAATATGTGCATTTTTTGGTACTGTTTTCTGACCTTCATAAGGTCTCAGATAACAAATTTTTACAATCTTTGCCATAAGGCTTTGTGCACCATCTTCCTGTGTGACTCCCTTTTTCCCCTTTTGTTAGCGGGTTGTTTCTTGGGTGTGGGGTGGGGCCTTCCCCACCACCTCTCCAGGAACGTAAGCGTTATAGACAAAATCCAGACACCTGAACTTTAATAAACTTTTATTACTCAGAAGTATGCATCTCTCACCTCCATAGTACATTGCTATCATATTAATTTTGAGGGAGTTGAGAGCACCTTGGTTTACTGAAACTGAATGATGGATGTACATGAATATAATTAAACTGTTACTTAGAAATAGTGTTCAGCATTCATTTATGCATTTAAAGAATTTCATGTTTACATTCATGATGCACATTTTTAGTGGTAACTGACCAGCCTATCTGAGTTGGTTACATAATCTAAAGGAGCTGGAAAGGCAGTTTTCCTAAAGGACTTTGAAACTATAAGATCATGACTTTAATACTCTGCCCATCCTGGCATTCAACACACTTGCTGACGGTCTTTCTTGACTGTACACTGTGGCCTTACCAGCTTATCCAGCTAATGAATAGTCGGATAAGATGAAAACTCAGAAATGTTGTAATATTATGAAGAGGTTTAAAACATGTTAGAAAAGTTGAGGCAGATTGCCTTTATGAAAATTGGGAGTCTTTACAAGATAATTGATTAAAAACACTTTTTGTAACCCAAGTTTTAAACAGACTGACTTAATTATCACAGACCATAAGACAATGTGGTACATATGATATAAGAAAAAGCTTAAACTAGTACAAACGCACTATCATTGTGAATTTATGCCATTTGATATTCTTGAGACGCTCAGCTGTTGCAAAGAATGCCAAGCTTAAGCTCGCTACTAGAAGGCCGCTTCCTTATAATATGTCAGACCCAAATTAGCCTGGCACACCATCTCTATTAACACTATAGACCCATTTCTCAACCGTTGTGACATATTTAGGTTATAATTGTGGACAATCATCACATGTTCAAATGGATGGAGGTCAAAACAGCAAGGAATTGAACATCTTGATGACAGTTAATTATATCTTGGAAAAACATAGTATAGACATTGTCATAGGTTATTTTATCTGCAGATAGGGCTATTTTGGAGCTCAAATTATTTTTAAGCTCAATAACTTGTTTTATATACTTAAATTATCATTTATACTCTACCACCTTGTGACCAACGGCACCACAGAACAAGTAAATAGTAATCTTGGTTTCCTCCATAAGTTAAATAAGGTCAAGGCGTTCAGCTTAAACTTTTATTGCCCTCCGCCAAGTTTAAGTAAGATATCACATATCACTTGCCAATGGGGCACTCACTTTCCAGTTAATATAAAAGAACATTTTGCGCTATCACAAATCTTAAACTCATGCACTAATGAAAAAAACATTAGTTTCAACGAATATCTGGAGAAGATATGTATATATCACCCTAGCTATAAGGCATATCATAACTAATTCGCTAGTTTGGAAAAGTCTAGGAAGCGTGATAATGAGGATGATGGACCTTACCTATCTTTGCCATAGGGGGAGTATTCTTATATTATGACATCCATGGCTTTGGCAGGACTAGCAAATTGGAGTACATGGTGAATACCCTTTGAGATCTTTAAGGAAACATACACTGATTTATAAACTCTGAAAGATACCACTAAGTGTTATCTTATTAATATAAGCATACAAAGTTCTTTAAGAAACATCAGCAAAGATCTGGGCCTATACCTATAGGTCTCAATGGTCTAACCTATCTACTCACTTATTTTTGTTCCCATAATGGTTGGTCAAGTGAGGAATGTTTAATTTGGGTTTACCAACCATCCTTTATATATGTTACATTGTTTTATCTTATATTTTACTAATAAGTAGCAAAGGGACCAATGAATTTACACTACATAGATATAGTTCTTTAGATGTATTATCTATGGATACCTCACTATGAAGTCAGATTTTTATGTAGTTGCCAGATGTACTACTAAATTACTATTGAAAAACTTGGACGTCACCTTTTATTTACTGCTTTTAGAAGGAAGATCATACTCTTAATCCCCACCAGTGCACTTCTCAATTCCTAAATTATCACTTACTTCACCTTATGGGTCTGGCTTTCTTATCACCTATGAAACTAATATATTATCAACTACCTTGCCCCTCATTAGTTTAAAATAATTTTAAGATGGGCTACTTATTATCTGCCACTGACATTCACTAATGTTTTTCTTGCAATTGGTTTATTGCTACTACCATGAAAATGCTAAACCCTAAGAATTTGTTTCCCTACCCTATTTTGGTTATTGTTCATCTACACTGCCATTCTTTAGTGCTGCTTAGTAGCAATAATCTACATTAATAAAAACCCTTTTATAGTTAGAAGAGCTTTTTAGGAGGAAATGTCATTTGATAGGGGACCTTACTTTTAAGCACCCTTAAGAAGAATAACAAAGAAGCTTACCATAGCAAGTTGAATAACCACTTAAGTAATTAATACTACAGTATGCTTTTGAAAAAAAATTAACTTAGAGCCTGTTGTTGATAAATGAGGTTTTTGTGTGTTTTATAAGGGCTGTTTTCATATGGTACCTTATTTTTGTGTTATACCTACATGTTCACCAGGAACCTGACGTCCCTGCACTGATTTTAACACCCATACTATTTACTTCCACTCAATTGGTACAGTTAAAAGAGATCTGCAAAGAGCTTATAAGTCAAGGGAACTCCTTCCAGAACCATCTTCTCCAGTAGTCACAATAATCCCAACCTAAGTAATGCCTCAATTATGGGAAACATTATGGGAAGTAAGCTAAGATTAGTTGGATTAAGCTTAAAATCCAATATTCGTTTAAATATTTTAGTTTAACTTAAGTATATAATTTAGTAAAGATGTTTGATAGACTAGTGAAATGGGAACTTTTTATATTATACCTATCTCCAGTTCATAATAAGGTATATCTTTGACATCATCAAATTTCAGTAAATCTTAGGATGCCTTAGATCATTCCAGTGTTCTGCATTTGCATAACAACATCAATTGCCAATCTACTGGATTAATGACGGTGTTTTCACTTTGAAACTAAGCCCCTGTAGGTATCTAAAAGAGTTTGGGTGGTATAACCAATGAAAGTACGCTTGACAGGCCCAGGTCTGTTGCCAGGCCATTCCATATCTCGCACTCTTAATATAAGGTGGCAACACTCCTAGATTCCATCGCCAAGTCATTATATATTTTGTAATTACTATAGCAAACTTCTCTAAATTGTATGACTTACTTGTTTTTTTACATATATTGCCGCCCAACTACTATGTTTTCTATTTAGAGAAATACCTGAGCAATGTCTTCCTGTTGAACTCAATGTCCAAAGTCATGTTGTAAATGATGTGCCCATTATAATCAGCATCAAGCTTTATTAACAATGGTTTCCAAACACAAAATTAACTAGATCCCAGCTCCCTAATTTTTTACTAATAATATGAATGAATAGAACTATTGGTATAACTTAACTGAAGATTTTAGGGGGCTTGTCACTAATACCGCCTCTCAAATACCTGAGTGTTTTCCCCAGAAAGACATGAGGTTGCAATCATCACAGCCCTTTTGCAGGTTTTGGGGTACTTGAAACTTTGATGAATCATTATCTACCTTATTTCAATAACATATTAACATATGTAAACTAATTGATGGTCTTGCAGTTTCGTGAGAAACTCTATAAGTAAGCATTACATAGGCTAAAAAAGTATTAGTTCTGTGGCTCTAGCAAAGATTGAGTCAATTACAACAAAGTTATCAGTTCCATTGCAATAGTAAATTCCAATTGGAAGTACTGAATCCAGTAAGAAGATAGACCAAAATCAAGCTACACAAGACAAGATTTTTTGGTACTTTATTAATTAAAAATTAGAGATATTTATAGGGGAAAATTTAGTGGAGGTTGGTTAGCCTAGCGGGTAAAACTGCTTCCATTCCTAGTGCAGGCTTTGAGTTCAAAACCTGTACTAGCTAGAAAACATTCTCAGTGTGGTATAATTGTCCCAAGGTGGTAATTTTCTTTCTCATTGCAAACACTTTTGCAACCTATTCAATTTAAGACTAAGTCTAGTTTGATAATCTCACAGAGGAGATTAGTCTGCGCCCATGTCTGGGAGTAGTTGGGCAAGCAAGGCAAGAGGAGCAGGTGGAAGGCCTGCGGCCTCTAACGTTCAAAAACGCCCTGGAGAATCTGGCGGAATAGAAAAAAATCTCAAAAAACTGGCAGTCACAATTTCCCCAGAGATACTCGTGTGGTAAGCACGATGCAACCAGTACATCAACACGCCACACTCCCAGCCACTTTTGTCGGTGGAATTTGGAGTACGTGTGTATCTGGACATCCAAAAAACAGCCTTATGGGAAAAATTTTGTGAAGATGTACACAAAATTTTCCTGACCGCAGTGTACGTTGCACCTCACTCCATGTCACGCAGTTGGCTGGACCTCAGTTTTGAAAACAAGGAGGCAGCAGACAAAGCTGCTGTGGTGCACATAGTGATTGACCTCCCCAAAGGGCAATGGGTCATTAAGACAAACGCACCAGATGGACAAAATCAAAATCAAATTTTCCTCACGTTTAACTTTTTGCCTACTACGGTAAAACGTGACATTTTGGAGCAACACCTGAAAGATGGTCTCGCTATATACAGCGAAATACAATCTTTTGAAATGCAACATTTCATGCTGATGCCACACCTGTGTACTGGAAAAGCCATCGCAGTTCTGACCCCAACTGAGGAGATTGTGAAGGACCTAACCCAGATCCCACACTCCACCTTTATTGACATCGCAGGGCATACCACCCACCCATTCTGGGTAACCGTGGACAGCGCGCCCCCCATTTTCACCCACTGTGATGCATTTGGCCATAAGGTGCATGCATGCCCCATCAAGGAGGGCGTCACATTCCAAGAGCACCCCTCAGCAGCCATGGCCAGCGGAGAGGCGCACTACGAACCAACTGCAAGCACCAAGGAGGCTTTCCCATGGGGAGCACAAGGCTGCTACCTATTGGTAAAGCCCATCTCCCCGCAGGAGTGGAAGAAGGCTAAGCAGGCCCATAGGGCCGCGGCCAAGGAAGTGGCCAAGGCCACCACCACCATCCCACACTCACAACGCCAGGAGGACATGGAGACCTTTGCGGTGGAAGCAATTCGGGAATCCATCACCCAATCAGATTGGGAGGCCCATGCTGAGTGGGCCACTCAATCTGAGGATCTGATGGGAGATTTGATCTCACCCAATCGCTGCACCCAAGCTCCAGTCAAAACCAACTTGAGACCTATCCCAACTGAAAAAAAAAATTTTGCCCCACTCAATGGTGCACCAAACTTATCTGCACCACAAAAAATTCGTCCGACATCGGGAAAACAAAAAGCAAAGGCCAAAGCCAACGTGACTCTTTCCACAAAAATTAACAAAAACCCTGATAGCGTTGCTGCTAACACCCGTGCTGCTGTGAAAGCCCGTGGGGACCTTGAAGAGGCTGGTGGACCTGGGGGCCCACCCCCTTGCACCTAAGGTGCGAAGGGGGAAACCTTCACTCTAGGGACACTGAATATCACCGGACTCAAGGCCTCCCTGTCCTGTGCTAGGAAACTGAGTTTTTTACAAAACAATTTACCTGTGGATATCCTGGCCATCCAGGAGTCCCACTTTCCACGAGGTTTTGAGGAAGCTTGGAAAACAATGCTCCTACCATCCCTATCCTTTTGGTCAAAGCACTGTGGGGTGCTAATTTGGAAAAATAATTTTTTCAAATTCACATCCTCAGAAACATTCCTAAATGGCTGAGTGCTTATTGTCACCTTCTCATGGGCTGACGTTGCACACACAATCGTCAACATCTTCACCCCAAATGGTGCACATGAGCATCAGGAATTTTTCTCGTCAGTCAAATCCCTCCTGCTACCCCCCAATTCTTTCCTAATTGGTGACATGAACTGTTGGTTAACCTCACCAATGGACCGGTGGCCACCCTCACCCCACGCCCCACAGGGTCATGTAGAACTACGCGTTCTAAAAGCCACCCTTGGGTTAATGGATGCGCTGCTGTGACATGCCCCACTGCTCAAAAACATGATGCGTCCCCACATCCACAACAGCCAATTAAGGTCCATGACCCGCATCACCCTTATTCTAATGCTGGCGAAATTCCAACCCCACATATCCCACTTCAAGACAATAAAAATGGAATTCTCCAACCACTGACTGGTCTCAATAACATACCACTTACCCGTCACAGTTGCAAAGGCCCCACATTGGTGCAAAATCCACCCCCCCGAGCTCACGTCGCCAGGATTTTCCATGTGGGTGGAAGAGGCAACTTTGGCGAAATTGTTTGTTGCACCATTTTGTGCGGACCCCATTTCCACATGGGCAACTTTCAAAGAGGACACCATCTGCCACTATCGCCATCTCACCTCCAGACGCTCATGAGCCACATTGGCGGTTATCTTATGCGCGCTGGCAGAATTGGCCCACTTGGAGTACAACATTCCAGCCACAGGATACAGCCCTGCATGGGGCCAGAAGTGGGCGGAGGCAGCCGCCCACCTCAACGCACTCAAAAGGCAACACAAACATCAGGTTTGTGTCCAATACAGGGCCACACGCATCACTAAAGGCGACGAGTGCACCGCATGCTTCTTTAGAAAATTTTTTGCACCACGCCAGAGCGTGGCCTGCACACAGGTGCGAAGATCGGATAATTCTATTGTGGACACACTGGCCGAAGTGGCAATCAAAATGCAAAGATATTACTCTGAGTTATACTGAGCTGAACCAATTCAGCCGGCCAAAATGGCGGAATTTTTTGACTGAGCTCATATCTGCACCATTTTCTGATACCCAAAATATTGAATTTGATTACTCCGAACGAATTATGGACAGCCATTCGTGGTGCACCAAACCAAAAATGCCCAGGCCCAGATGGCATTCCATATGAGTTCTACAAAAAATATTTCAAATATATATCCCCATTGCTGCTAGCCTCACTCAACCAAAGCCTGTTGGAAATGCGCCTCCTACCAGGAGGACATGAGGCCTTTACTGTCACACTCTTCAAGAAAGGGGATAAGCTTGACTTAGCCAACTGGCGCCCCATTTCTCTAACAAACACAGACACCAAAATTTTAATCAAAATCATGGCTAACCGTTTAGGGACTGTAGCATCTGCCACCATCTCCCCAGAACAATTCGGTTTCATCCCCAGAAGGTTGATTTGGGATAACGTGCACTCTGTGGCTAATGTGTGTCAGTCCAAAGCCTCTGGGGCACTTGTATTCTTGGACCAACAAAAGGCCTATGATAGAGTAAACTGGGAATACCTTAGGGCCTGCCTTCATCAATTCCGCCTACCCCCCCCGCTTCATAAACTGGGTGATGCTGCTCACGGAATCTGCGACAATGGCAGTGCGTGGCCCAGGCTTCCTAACGGAAGTAGTCCACCCTCAAAGGGGCCTGCGACAAGGGGACCCCCTCAGCCCACTCTTATACAACTTCAGCCTTGACCCACTACTTCGATATGTGAATGCCCACCTCACTGGGGTCCATGTGCCAGGCCAAACCCCAGTCAAGATGATGGCATTTGCAGATGATTGCGTGGTGGGAGTGTCTAATAACAAAGATGCACGCGCGCTTGAAGCCCTCATCCAGGAATATTCCTGGGTAAGCAACGCGGCACTGAACGCCTCCAAAACCGAAATCATCCTCCTTGGTCAGTTTCAGAACTGCTGGGCCCCAGCAAGCAGTTCCCAACCCAGCCCATCTGCTCGCCCACGTCCACGCCTTACTAACTCAACACACAACCGCTCCACTGGTGCTCCCCTTCGTGCCACGTCCTACCATAGGACCGGTGCGCCATCTGGGCGTGTGGATGGAGGCAGGCGGATATGCGTCAGCAGTAATGGTGTGCCGTATACTGGACAACATGACGAAGCGAATCGCCTCTCTCAGAGCCCACCCTACTACCCTCACTGGCAGGGTTGTTCTTGCCAACTCTATGCTCCTATCCAAAGTCTGGTTTGGAGCCCACACCATCCCCTTCTCCCCAAGCTTCTTCCAATCCCTGTATGCTTTGCTGCAAGGATGGCTTTGGTCAGGCCGCCCTCCACCAGTACGGCTAGAGGTCATGTTTGGCCCTCATCATCAAGGTGGCATGGGCCTGCTTGACTTCAAAGCCCATGCTGCCAGGATCCTGGGCACCTGGATCGCGGCCGTCACCGCTCCTACACTCCCATCCCAACACTGGTCCTGCGCGGCCCACTCCAACTTCTCCCGAGCCTTGGGCCTCAACAATCCATCAAACCCCCACTCCCTGATGAAATACCTCGCACCACACACATCGGCCACAGGTCCTCACGGGACTAAAACCCACTACAAACTAATCCTACTCTCCATGCGAAGCGCAGAGTGGAGAATTTGTATTAGTGGACATACAACCCGAAGAGGCCGCCCCTCTCCTCAGTTCACACAAGAGGTACAGGGGCTACCCATCCATGATGGCGTGATCCCCATTTGACCCCAAGTCCTATCCAGGGTGGACTACCTGGACATGATGGACATCTCTTATTCCACTGAGACCCAAAAGACTATCTGGAAATACGCACACCATCCTTTGTTGCAGCCTCAAGTCCGCTCCCATGTGTGGCGCTGCCTGAGGCGGGTGTATCGTACAGCTGAGCGCTCTAACGCTTTACACTCATCCTGTGTTGTGTGTGGCCAGTATGGAACGCTGTTCCACCGCCTGGAGAAGTGCCCCACCTCTAAAGTGATATGGCGCGAAGTCCAACGTCTGCTAGGCCAGGATCAAACGAATCCCTTCAGTCTATCAAGAGATATGTTTGCTTCATCAATGGCCTCCCCCCTTCCACCCTCCCTCCGTGCTCTGGTGGTTGCAATCGCCATGTGGACTATCCACACGATTGTCTTGGATGCCATCGCTGGCTCCATCCCCACCCTCCCAGAAGCTGTCCACAGATTCCAGTCTTATTTGGTGGACCACTTTCAAGCATGGATGTTTGGATATCTCCCACCGCGTCGCCGACAGCTGGTCTCCTCCTGGTTCCCAGTCTGGTTCATCAAATCAGACCCCTTCCTCCACATGTGCTCAATAGTGGCTACGGCCCCTTCACACGTTCCCTCCCCCTCCCCATAAGTGGCGTTCCCGCTGGCAACAAGAGATAGCATCGCTTCTCTGGGGTGCCCCCCTGGTACTAAGTTTATCTTTCCTGAGTCATATTCAGAAGTGTCTGTCCCATGGTTAGCCTTACCCACAATGATTTAAATTTATAATTGTCCCAAGGTCAACCCACCTCAAATAATGGAAGGCTGGTTAGCCAAGCGGGTAAAACTGCTTCCACCCCTAGTGCAGGTTTTGAGTTTGAAACCTGTACTGGCTAGAAAACATTCTTGGTGTGGTATGTTTGTCCCAAGGTTGACCCACCTCGAATACTTTTTTAAGGGGGTGGAAGGCGAGTCAGTAAGGGTGTACAGCTACCATCCTGAAGGTTGCAGGTTTGATTCCCACCCTTTGCACATCGATTGGGGTGCCAGTCAAAGGAAGCTATTGGCGGTTAGTAGGTATATTAACATGAAAACCTTACCCATGATGTAACCAGAAAATTTTGAGTCCAGATCTGGAGGTGGAAAAACTTTCTTCGACAGAGTTGACCCTGTTCTGTTTCATGTCATTCATTTCTTTCTTTCAGTAATGCCTGTCTCCTGGTCAGCTTGCCTCAGTTAAATAACATTAAGTGGGTTTACACGAGGATTTTCTTGATGCACCCAAGGTAAAATCTTTCCTAACAGATGACTGATATTGCTGATTATCATTATTAAAATAATTATGATGGTCAGATCTGTTATAGTGCTTATTAGATTTGATCGACCTTCTTAACAAGGTCCCAGCCCCTTCAAAATGCTTAGTCATTTCAGATTGCTTGGTTTCATCCATCATAGGAGGCCAATAACTCTGAAGAGTCTTACGTTGGTCAATTGAAGGATCAGAAATCCCTGACATGGATTTTATCATATCATTTAACCAAGATATTGAATCTCAATCCAAAGTTATTCTGGTCATCTTGGAGGT
>JAKSZP010007251.1:0-42440 GCA_022478985.1 Massospora cicadina | reverse complement strand
GGGTAAAAAGTCACATTACCTAAGCAGGTCGCTAGCCAATTATGGTTGATTTGCTTGGATCGAGAGGAAAACGTTAGGGACACATTTCTGACTCTTTCCGTTTGAGGTATTGAGGATGTCCATTGACATAATCCTAGCCAGGATGGGGAAGACCATCGCTGCTGAGACTAGGAAGGGTGATTCAACAGCAACGGCTGCCATTTCATCAAAGAGGTGTCAACCAAGGGTTTGATGGCTGAATCCCCTACTATATAATTCCCTAGGATCACTATAATAAAAAACACGATTACTACCAAGATTAACATACATTAAAACATTATCAGTTTTTATTTTAGATTTGGTTATAGTTAGACTATCAGCATCCAATGTGAAGTTCCATCTTAAGGATATTATTGAAGAAGGCAATAATTGGAAGACTCTCAGAGAGAAGAGTAGAGATCTGAGTGAGGATCTAGAGACAAAGGGAGCTAAAAATCAGGGATTAATGCCAACTGTGTGTTGGGCTGAAGGAGACTGTCATCAGAGGATCTTGACAAAGGTTGATCAGACAGTAATAGAGGGAACAAATCCCTACGAGTATGAATTATTAAGTATTAAATCAGAAGTACTGGCCGAAGCGTTGGGCCTGATAATAGTTCTAACTCAACTATGGATAATAGTCTCCATACTATTATCAGATAATATATTCTTTACAACGCGAGGTGCACGAGGAAACTGGATCTGTGCAGTAAAAAGGTTATTGGATTGATGAATAATAACCAACTCCTAAGTAAATTTTTACACTTCCTCAGAGACCGTGTTTTCTGCTCCAGCAGTTCGATATACCATCTGGTGTTTCACATCCAATTTTAATGCCAAACTGGCCACCAATTTGGTGGAGACTATATTGATGGGGGCACGAGTATCTATGATGGCATGGAATCATGTTTTAGCTACAACCAGGTCGCTTTAAGTACATTTGGACTAAGATGCATCTTGACTGTTTATAACATGGACATTTAAGGAGTCTCTGTTTCCAAGGAAACATGCAATCCCCTCACCAATTCTGGGGTATTGTTTTATAATAGTGTTGACTGGAAGAGCGACGCTTACTGCTTGCAAGAAAGGTGCATCTGAGGAGGGGTCTAACTTTTCAGGGGAAACCTGGTCAAACATTTGACAAGCATACGGCTCAACCTGCATCTGAGACCCCTCTTCCGCCATAACCAAAGACTGCACTCATGTCAAAACATTCACACCCACCCCAACTGGCTGCTGTTTTAAAACTGACTCATTGTGCAATGGAACTTCCGCCAGATATTCTAAAATGAGTTCAGGTGGGACATTTTGGTTTGATATAGCGGAGGTAGAGGGTCCCATCTCTACTCCGCTCTGACTTTTTCTGGCAGTACTGTTCCAGCTGTACACAAGAGACCTGTTGATTGAGGCACCACCATGCCAGATGCCCTTGTCAACTGCATTTGAAACAGCTGACCACTTAGGGCCCATGTCCCTAATTAATGTGAAACAAGCCACGTTGAGAGTTAGGCTGGAAGTGATCAGCGTAAACAGGTTTAGGGCGATAGTTGGTCCAGTGACGATAAGCAGGTATGGGGCAGACATTTAACTGCTGAGGATAACTTGGTGAAATCTGCACTGGACTGCCAGTGTTCCCCAAATATGATGATTCAGCAGTTATAGCAGAAGAACTCCACTTGGCATTAGGTGGAGGGAAGTTGGCTGATATACTGCACAAAAACTGAACAATTTTTAAGCAAAGGTACATCTTCATCCAACATTGGGGTCATAACGTTATATAACTCACAGTATGGCTTCACAGTGAAAGTCATCACAATACACACATCAGATTCAGATAAAATTCTGGCCCCAATTAGCATGTGAGCTTCTGCTGTAAATTGCTCAGCAGATGCGGTAAGGGTCTCATTCCACTGAAACCCAATTGCCAAAAACTTGGCCTTCCACTGTGACATCTTTGCATATCTGCTGAACAACCGCAATACCGTCTCTTTGACTTCTTGGTATGTAATGGAACTACCCAAAAGGTAACAGATGAATTGATCAGCACTTCCAACATCCAAGGTAGAAATTGATTGTTTTACTCTCCATCGATCCAAGGCTCCTTCTGTTGCAATTTCAAATCTCTTAAAGAACCCATGAATATTTTTTCACAATCAAATGGAGGCAGCTTATTACAGCAAACCTCCTGGAGAATCTCGTCTTGTTATTTAAATACAGCGTCCAATGCCAGTTTCAGCTCCGCATAGGCAACTGGCCCAGCGTTTTGTGTAGAATTTTTATCAAAACAACCTGAATGCAACATAGCCATCAGCTGAATTTTATTATTTTATATTTGATCAATAGTCCCCTGTAGTGAGCACCACTGTTATAAAACCAGCGGTATTCAAGAGATACGCCAAAGGATTTTGCACAGAGTTTAACCCACTGAGTAATTAAGACCAACAATATGATGATTATCATCCTTGAAACAACAGAATAAACTTCAAATAAATATGGAGCACTTGCTCCCATTACACCATTTTTATTTACTATAATAAATACAGCGGATCATCTCTGTTCCGCTCACTCTAAACTATTAACAACCTACTTTCTCAATCATCTCATCTCGCTTATATTGTACAAAATCAGATGATACCACTTCCATAGCTTAGTAATTCAATTCGCCATATCTCATTGGTTCTGTCAATTCTTCATTCATTAATTTCATGATCTCCTAATTTTGAGGCAATTTTCCTCCAAACCCAATATTTATTCATTTTGAGGCGCTCAAATAATCATAACTCATATCACTCAGTGCTTTCCATCCATTCCGCCATATCATCTTAGGGCTTATCATCCAGTCATATCAGAATCGTGACATAGCCCTTGGGCCTCCCCTCTCTTGTTGGTTTGGAAGAAGAATTGCAGTCATCGTGTGGTGATGGACTATTGCTGGCTCAATTCCATCATCAAAAAAATATCCCTTGCTCTAAATTGACAACTCTCTCGCTTGCTTTCCAGATCACAATACTTTTCTGCTATAGATCTTGCTAACAAGTAATGTAAGTTGAGCTCGCCCCTGAAAATCAAGTCAAGTGTGTGCTTAAAACTAATAAGGGTCTATTCAAGCCTACTAAGATGCTAAGGGCCTTTGCAACGCGCCCATCACTTTTCAAAGCGCCATGGATGGAATTTTAGGTGATTTGAAACTATCCTGTGTCCTCATGTAACTCAATTAATTACAAACTTTTCACAAACTTTCAACAGTCATGTGGAACATCTCTGAGAAGTCTTCAACCATCTTAGAAAAGCTTCTTTAATACTTAGGACTTTGAAGTGTTATTTTCCAATCTAAGATGGAATTCCTCAAACACAAGGTTTCAGAAGATGGTATCAAGCCCATCTCAGACATAGTTGATGCTATTAAGAAGATGTCACGCCCTCAGAGCCTTAGGATAACTAAGTATTCCTTGGCATGGTGGGCTAATACCATAAGTTCATTCCTCGGTTTGCCAACCTAGCTGAGCCCCTGGTCTATTTCTTACAGAAGAATGTGCCTTTTATATGGTGTTCTGAACAATAACAGGCGTTTAATGCGCTGCGGACTGCCCTTTGGTCTAAACCTATTTTAGTTCCTCTACATTTTTGATCAACCCTTACTGCTATTTATAAATGCTAGTAATGTCACCGTTATAGCCATCCTAGCTCAGCACAATGAAAATCAGGTCAATTATCCAGTAGCTTTTTCAGCAAGACACTGAGCAAGGCTGTTAAGAACTATGGCATTACTGAGCAGGAGTGCCTAGTTGTTTTGTTGGTTATTGAACCTTTCTGGTCCTATCTCTATGACAACCATTTCACCATTGTCACTAACTGTTGATTTTTTTAGTAATATAGGTTAAATCCGCTGAGTTGGTTTGCACAGGGTATTATCTACTGAGCAACAGAATGGTCAATATGCAGATCACCGATCTCCAATAAAAACCAATATTATAAAGTATGGAGCAATTTCTTCAATCTACACTTTTATTATATTAATAAACTGCATAGCTTATCTGCGGACTAATAAAAAACCTCCACCTCTTATCCTTTCGCTCAACTCTTATCTTGGTATTCTAAGTTGAATCCACCCTCTTCCTAGTAATCTCATATTCGTTCCATTTTAGAAGTTTTCAACTATCTCAATGTTTTGGCAGAATTCCTTTAATTTGCTGAACTATCGAGGCTACAATGAAATTTGCTTCATATCAATATCTTTTCCTTTCAACCTTGAGGTTCGCCTTGACTCTAATTTACAATCTTCTGGAATGTATAGCTTATCATCCAGTCATATCATTTTCTCAACATTGACCATTCCTAACTATGATGGGCGTAGCAGATGAAGGGCCTTAATGGCCAGTTAACCAGATGGGCTCTAAGGCTGCAGAACTATGATTTCAATATAGTTCATGTAGGAGAAATTCACCAGAATGCTGAAGGTCTCTCTAGGATGCCAGTACTTGGTGAGTTGACCCCCAAGGAAAACTGACTGTAAGATCTAATCAGCCAGCCTGAATGGTGGAGTTGGAGACTCCTTAAAGAAGCCAGGCTCTGAAAATGACTCAAGACACTCAAATTAAGTAAGGGATGCTGTATAAGAAAGTCAACAAGAGTTAGCTTCTTTATATCTGCTACTCTTCCTAAACTGATGTTATTCTAGAGGGGCATATGACCGTGGGATATGAGGTATTCAAGGAGATTCATGAAGGGTTAAACAAATGATGCTATTGGGATCAAATGGGTGAGACCATCCAAGATGTTCTAGAGGCCTGTATGGCATATTGATCTCAAGAGCAGGCCAGCCCCTAATATCAACATTCAATAGTGGCTCTATCAAGCCCCTTCAATGTTGTTAGCATTGATGTGGTGGGTCCTCTTCCTACCGGGTTACATGGCCATAAATATATCCTATTAGCCATGGACCATTTGAACAAATGGGTCAGAGTAATATCTGTTCCTGCTGCCACCACAAAAGCTATGGCTCTATTACTTATTTGATCCATTTTCATCCAGCATGGATGCCCATAAACTTTACTTTTAGACATTGGGCTAAATTTCACCTTGCAGGTAGTCCAAGAACTAAATTGTATTTTAGAACTAACCAAAGTTTCACTGCCCCTTATGACCCATAAACCAATGGGGTGGTGAAATGTGCTGATGGAACCCTTGCCTCTAACTTGCAGAAGATGGCTGCCTCTGACCCTACCCAATGAAACCATTATTTATCCAGCGCCTTGCTTGCTTACCAAATAAGCTACAATCAAATCATCAAGAGATCCCCCTTTGAAGCCCTATAATGTAACAGTCAGTTTAGACTGATTGTTAAATTTTGGCTTGGGTTCAGATTTTTCCAAATCCCAAGTTGATTTGTTTTAAAAGTTTTTGGTATTTATCAAGGTTGGGTGAGACCCTGGAAGGGCAACCTTTAAGGTTGAGCCTATAAAATTCTAAACTTTATTTTAGAAATCTCTCTCAATTTCCACTCTTGTATAGGTTTCTCTGGTAGCCTTGGGCCTCCCTTACCTTGTCTTACCTTATGATCTGTGACACAACAAGTTTTTGCAAAGTTAACAAAAATTTGGGTTTTTGGTGTCCCACTCCCTCCAATTATTCTATATTTTCCTTTGTTGTGTTCACAGCATCAGATTATTGGGATCCTGTTCATCTGCAACTCTTTCTTTGATAATAATAAAATAAGATTAATTCCAGGGTTTGCACCTTGTTTACTTATTTTATCTTTTCATGCTTTGAATTTCCCTAATTCTGAGATTTAGTGGGTTAGTTGCATGAGGCACTAACACCTACTCAAGAGTCTAGCTCATGCTGGACATTTTGCATCAATTGCGTCAAAACTAAGGTAAGATGGTGATCAGAAACTGGGACGTTTCTGACCGTTACATATATGGGTGTGCTCCCCAATTACCAAGCAGCATTTAACCCATTTTTAATACCTCCACGCCTGAAAACTCCAATTTAACTATGAGGGCCTTAGCCAATTAAATTATCTGTATCAAGCCCTAGCCATGCAAGGCATTGTCACCACCACAAAAAGAAATATATACCAATTTAATGCTGGCTAACCCTTCTTACCAATTTCTCAATTAGGTTACCTCATTCTCTTTTATCACCATTGACTTGGATGGCAACAGAAAAAGCTTGAAATCCTTTAGTTGAAATCATACAAGGTTATTTATAAGGTGAACTCTGAGTACTCTATTGCTGATATCAATCAAGGGACTGTGGTGAACTAAGTACATTACCAATTCCTTCAGCCCTATACCCCCTCTAAAAGGATCTTGAAGGGAGAAATTTTGGGATTTGAGATGGTGAGTGAGTCAAAGTCCCTACTCCCAAATTGAGCTTTGACAAGTTGACTCTTGATACAGCTCAAATGAAACCTGTCCCTGAAGGCACCAATAAGAGTTACAATCAGGATGCATCATGCACACAAGAATCAATAGAGACACCTTTAGGAATTTTATCCCCACTTCCTGAACCTTGAGAGGTATGGCCCCCACTGTTGCAGTCATGAGGATGACACATAACAATGTGGGCAGTGACCAGGTAGTTGATCCAGAAGACTATGAAAGATCCTTATAGTAGGGCCACGAAGGCCCCTGAGACATCATGTCCCCAAACATCTATAAATATTGATGCTTTCTAACTCAATAAAGTAGTCTATTTCTCACCATATTTTCATTTTATTGACTTCACTTCTAGTTTACAGCTTTGAGCCTATTTTTTAAACTTCAGCTGCAGTTAAGAGAACTGTTATGCTAAGACTGATATTATCATTTTGGTGCTGAAAATACCATATTTGTCACAGTTAGAATCACTTATTATTGTTACTTTGAAAGTATATTTTAATGATCCAGACTATTGTAATGGCTATAAAAATTCTTAGTAACTTATTACTTGGCTTTTTTAGGATCAAATAGAGCTATAACTGGTCATATATATCTATATGTTAAAATTTCATATTGTCATGCGCTATAGATTTAGTACCAATTACTGATGATCCTTTAGGGTTTAATCTACCACTAGACATGGTTTTCTCTTCTAAGTATTATCCATAACACTAGATTATGTTCGATTAAGCACTAATCTTACAAAGAAAAGTTTATTAGCATGGAAGCAAATATACCTCAAACTTAAAAATTTAAACTAATCATAAATGTCAAATAAAATATTAAAAAGTGATTTAAATTACTATATATAAGATTTCAAAGCTGTACAAGGTATCTATTCAAAGCTTCTAGATGATTTGTAAATTTAAGCATAGTTCATAACTATAGAACAAAATAAGATACACAATTTTATTTGGCATAAATGGAATTAAATATATACTTTGATTCAAACTAATCAGTATATGAATGATTGGTTATCTGATGGATTGAGAGAGAAAATGCTTTCAATTATACCTATTTTTAAAATATATCTTTTCAAAGCAGAAATTGCAGATTATAGGTCAATCGATACGAATTTAATTATCAACATATAAATAAATCTAATGTGATTTTGTTCCACATAGATTAATGCAAACTAAATACGATCATTTTTAAGAGTAGCTGACTTAGATCACCAGCTCAAATTTATTATTTTTTGCTACATAATTAAGTTTTATTTCTTATACGAATTGGTGTATAATTTTTAAGCCTTGATGCTCTTGTTTAACTACAAAGTGTTTTAAATATTGCTTAATTGCAAATCACAAACCAGCTATATCCAAATTCATATTTATAGGTGTGAAATACTTTTATTTCATTCAATTGCCTTAATATTCAGATTAGAATTTGTAATAGAATTCAATACATTTGTACTATAAAGTTGCATGAAAAGTTTTATGAGTTAAATTCTGTATCAAAAATACCGAGAGTCGCAAAGCATTTACAGCTTACAATTGAGCATGCAGCCTTCCTTAAAGGCGTTTATTTAAATAAATATATCTGATACAAAGTATTTAATACATTGTACCAATTTAGGCAAAAAGTATATATGACTATTTTGTGACTTGATAAATTGATTCTGCCAAATATCTGACATTACGGGATGAAATCCCGGCCATCGAAATACGGCCGTCCTTAGCCAAATAGATATGATGCACATTGCAAAGTTTTTCAACCTATTTTAGATTAGTATCAAGGTTTCACTAGTTATACCTGATCAGATGTCAAACCTGAAAAACAGAACATCCCAATTTGGTTGGTTATGTGATCCCACCGCTTTGGAGAACCAAGTTTTTCAAGATTACTCCTAAGCTGAATGCGCATAGTGATAATTCGATCTGCCATAGCCTTAACTTCTCTCAACCTTTTAAATTATAAATAATTGTAGTGTTGGCGCTATATACCATTGAGCATAGAGAGACTTGCTACCAAGAACAGTACTTACAATTCTAGCACCATGAAGAGGTGGATTCGAATAAAGAGGGCGAATCAATATCTTAAGTTGTGAATCAACGGCTTCCTTTTGCTGTAGAGAATCGCACACCACAGAGAAGGCACCAATACGCTCACCATACATACCCATATTCTTGGAAAAGGACTGGCAAAGAGCAACAGGATGGCCGTGCTGAATAAAATAGCGAAGAGTATATGCATCTTTATCAATATCGCCAGAGGCAAACCCTTGGTATGCCATTTTAAACAAAACAAAATGTTCACCTTCTTTTATAGCGGAAGAAATCTCGCGCCATTGCTCACTTGTAGGATCTACACCCGTTGGATTATGAGCGCAGGCATGTAGCAAAACGATGGATTTTATAGGAATAGACTGCTTAAAGTTAGAATAATAAAATATTACTTTGATATCCGAAAGCATCCCTCTAAAATCGAGGCTGATAGTAGATTTATCAAAATATCGATAATGTGCCACATCTAGTCCAGCGTCCTTAAAAATCGGTGAGTGGTTTCCCCAAGTAGGAGTTGGTAAGTATATTTTTTTGTTGTAAGGATAAAAACGCTCCAAAAAAGCACCTCCAATTCTAAGAGCCCCTGTATCGGAAATTGATTGTGTTGAAGAAATCTTTTTAACATAAACTGAAGCTATTTTGACGTTACAAATTATCTCTCATAAGTGGTGAGTCTCCACCAAAAGCAAGAACGTTTGCACCTTTAGTAAATTCAGGGAGTCCTAGTATTCCCAGATATTCCTTATTAAGATTTCCATCAAGAAGTGAACTTTCCGCCTGAATACATTCAATGTTTAACCAAATATTATTCAAACCTTTCTAACACATTCAAGAACAATTGGGTTCCCTTGGTCATCACGATACGCACCAACACCAAGATTCATTTTTTCTGGGGTCGGCATCTTTCTTAAAATGCTTCGGTAATGCCCAAGATAGCATCGGGTTGACCTAATATACAGATTTGTTTTAATAACAGAAATAATTCGTTGCAATACCCTGAGGGACATTAGCCCAGGTTGATATACACGCTGAATTTCTAAGAGTAACAAATGCATGCCCAAGGGTCTGCACAAAAGCAAGCTTTTGTGTCATTTTAATAAAGCAAATCAAAAATGTAATTTAACTTTTTCAAGCTAAATAATCAACTAAATTTCTTTTTTAAGTATGCTTGCCATCATTTAACTACCAAAATATAAATAAACAACAGCTCATAAACCTGGACAAGTGAGTTACTCTTCACAGTTCCCTAAAATTATTTCCGTAATCCAACTATCTCTATTTCCACAAATCTCCAGTACCATAAAATGGCAATATCAGATGAGACAAAAATAAATAAAGCAAGATAAAATTCAATTTTGATATTTTAATATTCTCGCTTCAAATAGTAGGATATGACTAGAGAATTGAAGCTGAAGCTATTAGTATCCATGACAAGTATGAATCTCGCCCGAGTTTGGAAACTGTGGCAATACTAGGCGGATTGGCGTCACGCCGCTGGAATTAGCGGCATTATATATTTAGATTAATCTCTATAACCCGGTCTGTTTGTATTTTATATAAAATTTCAATTTTACACCATTTCTGAAACTTATTTTAGGAGAAAGTATCCTTGGGCAGGAATTACTGCATATAGACTATATTGATATAGACGATAATAGATTAGACTTATAGCTAAGTTTATTGGTGTATATAACTTCAACAAAATAGGCAGATCTTTTTAGTACTAAACAAGGACCAAAATGAGCTTATTTTTTTGGGGAAAAAGAACCTCCTTTAAAAAAGCTCTAAAAAGTATGAAATAATCGAGAAATTATGAATCCTCAATAAAACCCTTTTTGAAGTCGCTGCCATATTTTAACCTGACTTATAATAGCCATTTATAATATATATACTCAGCACTGTGTATTCTAAGTTGCTTATAGTTTAGGCTTGGACCCAATCCAATATAAGCTTTAGTTTGTATTTGTGAGCAAAATTTTAAGTCAGGTTGGAAGATGGCGCCAACTTCAAAAAGGGTTTTAATGAGGATTCATAATTTTTCGATTATTTCTTACTTTTTAGAGCTTTTTTAAAGGAGGTTTTTTTCCAAAAAATTTTTTGAAGGTTCTTTTTTTCCTAAAAAACTTTACCCCCAGTTCTTTCCCCCAAAAAATAATGCACATTTAAAATTGTCTCTTTTTCCTAATTTTATTAAAAAATTACTATCTCTATATATCTTTTTTGACCCCTTACTATTTTTCTATAAAAATAAAACTCATTGTAAAGATATTATATATAGTATCTTATAAACAAATATACTAATAATTCATTTTACTGGGGGTGGAAGGCGAGTTGGTAAGGGCGTACAGCTACCAACCTGAAGGTTGCGGGTTCGATTCCCGCCCTTCGCACATCGATCGGGGTGCCAGCCAAAGGAAGCTATTGGCGGTTAGTAGGTCTAATAATACGAAAACCTTACCCATGACGTAACCAGAAAAATTTGAGTCCCGATCCGGAGGTGGAAAAACTTTCTTCGACGGAGTTGACCCTGTTCAGGTTTCATGTCGTTCGTTTCTTTCTTTCGGTAATGCCTGTCCCCTGGTCAGCTTGCTTCGGCTAAATAAAATAATTCATTTTATCAAATTTAATTGATTTTATTGGTCAAATTATACTACATTTACTGATTGCCATCTACAATAATTCATTTTATTAAACTTAGGTGATTTTATTGGTCAATGTATGCTAAATTTACTTATTGATATCTACAGTAATTCATTTTATTAAATTTGGTTGCTTTTATTAATCAATTTATGAATAAATTTACTGATTGCTATCTAAAATAATTCATTTTATCAAATTTAGATGAATTTATTGGTCAAATTATGCAAAAACGATACCCATCTATAACGATTTAAGCTCATCGCGCTGATCTCCACTTGCCTGGATTTTAAACATACCCCAGCCATAGGGCATATATCATATCAAAAGTTGCTTTGAAGCTATCATTTCACCAATGCCAAAATTGAGTTTATCTTTTTTTTAGTACTAGATGGTCCCAACAAAATTGAGTTTATCCAGAGTTGTATTAGTCTCACAATTATCCATTGCTTCCAATCCATTTTAATATACTTACTAAATTAATGGTCAGATACTGGACTTATACTTACAAAAGTAAAATGTGACCCAAGTTGAAGCATCCTCTTTTTTAAAAAGGATGATCATCCGAATTGGTCCAGCATTTTCAGTTATGCTCAAACAAACAGAAAAAATGATTTAAGTTTTAGCTTATGATAAAACACTTATGTGCATGATATGCCTTATGGCTAAAGGTTGTTAGAAACTTTCTTAACATTTTATCTACTGTTATTATAGATTGCTATCATTGTGTTTTGTCATTTAACTTTTATAAGAATAATACCTAAGATGGTTAGATTACTTTAGTAATGGTTAGATTAGCCTAACTAAAACTGTATATGATAGCAGGCAGATAGCTGGTAGATAAATTCAAATTAAGTTAATTTATATTAAATTAGAAAGCATTTTAGTTGTGGTAGTTTAGGAAATCATCTTATAAATAAATCATTATAAATGAATATTTATTTCAATACCTACTCCTAGACTATTTACCAATTTCAGATAAACTTGACACAAATATTTTATGAAATATATAAACTAGCCAATTTACACAGAGCTGCTTGAGTTGATAATTTATTATACCCATAACCATCCCTGTTATGCTATGTGAAGCTCAACAATCAAATTTCATTCATCTCCTTTAAACTGAATTATTCCAATCATTTATTTTTAGCATTTATACTAAGAATTTTAAGAAAGTGGAGGTACCTGGCATTGCTTGGGTTTATGAGCTCCACTGACATAGCCTAAAGGCTGTGCAATACTATGCTTAAGCCACTCAGACTAACAGCTTTGCTATTACCCTCATGGCTGGTGAGCTTGTTATCCTTAATTTACTTAATCATCCACTTAAAACTCTGACTGATTTTTGTTTAGTTTCAGGTGAGTAATTTAGTAAATTATTAGCTAGTATTTGCCAATTATCACCCACTTTTCCAGATAGATTGGACATATCAGCCTCAATTAGTTTCAGGTGAGTAATTTAGTGAATTATTAGCTAATATTTGCCAATTATCACCCACTTGCCCAAATAGATTGAACCCATCAGACTTGATAGTTTCAGATTCATTATATTCAGCAATTCTCACCCACTCACCCAGATATATTGAGCTTATCAAACTCAAAAGTTTCAGATGTCAGTCAGTCTGTACGTCAGTCATTGAATGTGTTTTATTAAGTGGATGATCCCAAACCCAAAGGGGAATTTGTCATACATCATGCTAATTAGAGTAAGACTGGGCTTCCAATATGGGTGTGTGACAACCCAGCGAGAAGCCCAGAATGCCAGTGGCATAGAAGCCCTAGTGACTTGGAGGAGGGATGCCCTATGGACCTGTGAGGGTAGTAAAAATTAAGTAACATACCAAAGACCCTAATAGAAAAACCAGATGGCTGCAATGGAGGCAATCATGGGTCTTTCTGGGGCAACTCTATAGGGTGATAAAGTCATAGATAATGACCAATCCTCCTGGCTTTGCAGCTTCTAGCCTTTAGTTTCAATCACAAAATTTTCAGGTTCAGTATTATATATAAGAGTCCTTGGGTTCATTAAATGTCGTTGACTTGCATAAATGATAATCAGGATTGTAAATTGAAATTAATTGACTCAAGTCAAATATGGGGTTGGCTTGAGCATTATTTCACAGTTGTAAGGGTGTTTCATGCAGCTGTGCAGAGTCAGAAAGTTGTTGGAATGGTGGATCAATTTATAAATGTAAATCGGGGAAGATTGCCCTGAGAAGTGATGCTCTGTATAATCCAGTGACTGGACTTTGACTTCTGGTTGTGAAGATGGGGTTTTTCACCCACAAATGAGTATCAAAATTAGAAGTATGGGAGGCCTCATCATTATCCAAATCACACCAAACCAGTGATGGGTTGAAAGCAAGTTAGGTGGATGATGATGGACACCCTGAGTGAGGGGTTGTGAAACTTGTGGTTGGCCAGATTGCACCAAACCAGTGGTGGATCAGCAAACTGGATCTGGCAGATCAAGAAGCCCTTCTGGTATAGCATATTGGAGAAGCAGGTCAAGAGCAAAACTTTTGATGACTTAGCTAGCATATGGCAAGCTGCTGGATCAATGGATTGGAGTGCCACTTAATGTTCATTGGTCAGAATGCTGATTGCAGCATTGTTAGTTGGGTTCAAAGAGAAATAATGGTAAATTCAGACAATTGACAATGCAGCTTTTGGAGAAGAATGTTTTAGATGATATTTTTTCACTCAATCTCACTTTGAGTGAATTTTACAAGAAAAAAAGAGTTTATTTTACCAAAGCCATCTGGTCATGCCCATATTCCTAAAATGTCTTCAGATCCACCGCCTGCTGCTCCAATATGGGGTAGTGGTGTTCCACCACCTAGCGTTTTCTGCCCTGTGGGAAAACGCATTTGCACGGGGTCAGATAGCCCACCAAATTCTTTTAGCTGTATTTCCCCCACAGAACTTAACACTCCATCTGGCACGCATCCATACTTTTCGCCCCCATCCTCTTGCCCTCCCTTGTGCCAATATCTGATTTTGCCTATGAATTGACTATGGGAATTTATTCCCATATGCCAAAAAGGTGATTATTGAGTTGGCTACTGCTACGTTTGCACAAGCTAGCTTTATCAATTTCCGCCTGTTCAAGGGCTATTTTGACATAAGCTTTCTGATGAAGGAGGATGCTGCAGCAGCGGCTTTAACTCTCCTTCTTTATAAATATACTCCCATCCATACTAACTGTACTCACCTTCCTTCAAACACTACATTAGTGGTATCCTTTGCATCCCTTCCATCTCACCTCCCACCCCACATTTTATATGATCAGCTGATGGTGGAGCTTCTGGATTATGGGACACATCCAAGCCTTGTCTTCACCGTTCCTTCTGGTGCAGAGTGCATTGCTGCAGCTTGCGCCACTGTCATCAATATTCCACACCACCCTGTCATAGCCTAACAAATTCCCCCATGCTCATATTGCAGCGGCGCCTGAGCACTACTTTTGGGCTCAGGTGGATAATGGTCAACAAATTTGTTCTCTCTGTTTTTGACTCAACCATTCAAAAAATCCTGCCCCTGAGCCACTTCCTCTGGTGCGACTTCTGAGCCACATACAGTGGAATCCAAATGGGGCGTTGTGTTGCCCCCTCACTCAACGTTCTCACTTATTGGGCCAGAGTGGGAAATCAGCCTTCACCAAATTGACTACCCACATCAACCTACCTAGTTTTGCCCACACCAATCAGAGTCAGGCTTGGACCACCATTCACACCCAAGCAGCCCATTCAACTATTACCCACCCAAATTCATCAGTCACTATTCTTGTGAACCAAAAAACATGGTACCTATTGGCTAAGGTTGATGAATCAGGTAAGGTTAGCATGAGTGAGGATTCCGGTGACCTCTCAGCCAGTTCTATTATGGTCAGTCTGAATTTTTCCCTTCTGATTTTGATAAAACCCCTTCCCCAAACGTTTTGATCCTAAACCCAATGCCGCCCCCTACCAAAGTGACCACCAGCTTGCCTTAGAAGCGGTAGCCTCCCCATTGCCCAACCTATGCAAAGCAGTGGCCCAATCAGTGACTCAATTCCAACTAGGGCTGACCACACTCTACTACCCATATGATTTCTCTGAAGCAGCCTGGAGCGAAATCATTAGATTATTTGATGATGCCAAAGCTGCTGTCATGCATGTTATTAAACTAGAAGGTTTTGGCACATCTGCTAAAATCAACAGCCAAAGTTTATCCAATTTTGCCCAACTCCTCAATGCCCAAAGTCAAGCTGAATATCACTTAGCGGAATTTGTTGAAGCTGTCTACCAAGCTGATCTTGATGATGAGGATGAGAGCTCATTTTACACCACCATCCAACCACACTACGCTGATGCCCCAACGCCTTAGCTCTCCGCTTTAGTCCATTTCTACAATTATCATGATATTGTCATGAAGAGTATGTCTGCAGAAGAGCCGCCCAACCCCCTCACCCTCTGCCATGGAAAGTTTTTGGTTTCCGCTCCTCACCTAATTGAAGTTTTTTTTGCTTTAGTTTATTATTCCATTTGATTAATTTGTTTGGTTCTTTTGCTTTTTGCTTATCAGTAATGTCCATCCCCTGGTCAGCGTACCTCGAATATTTTTAAATTTAAAGGTTAGATGATAATAGTCTAAATTTTAATAGTAAGAAACTGTCTCTCTCTTGGCGGAATGCTTCAACTCAGAGTAATCATTTGACTCCTTGCCTTCAGTCAAATAGAACAGATTGAGCTGCCCTTGTTTCTCTCAACCCTTAGCATAATACCCCTCCTATGTTGTAGAGTCGCCCAAGCCTTAACTACAATTCAATGTTTTTGTCTAGAAAAACCACCCCCTTTATAGGCTTGAGGTGGTTTTCAAAGGGTGAAGAAATTTTATCCACCAATCACAAGTAAAAGCGGATGGAGATTGGCCAAGACAAGCTTAATTATAATAAGAACTATTGGGTATAATATTAAATCTTTCCCTATCTTTTTTCCTACCTGCGGTGGACCAATCATATTGTAGTAAGGCCAACTGAGGTGATAAGATTTTCCTGCATGATGATAGGTCAGTTCACTCTTCTGTCTAAGCCTCAATACCCCGACTATAACAGATTTAGTATCTATCCCACTATTAGCCTTTGACAACCCTAGATACTAGGGAAAGTACCTTTTAATAAACTATCTTTTATCTTCCTCAAGCTCTTACTTGGGAAATATATTATAAATTATTTAAGTTCTATATATTGTAAGTGTGCCAATTAATTTGCCAAATAATAAATATTAATCCATTGTTGAAATCCTACCCTAAATTGTCACCTGCAAGCTCTAACAAGCAGAATTCCAACAGTAGGAAGTACGCCAGCAGGCCTGCAGAGAGGGCTTTTGGAAACAGAGATTTTATTAAACTGAAAAAAGAATTAACTGACAAACAACCCTATGAAGGGTGCCTGACTTTTATACTTGGTGGTGAGGGAAGGAATTGGGGGATGGCTTGTATGGCCAGCTGATCCGCTTGCAAAGAGCATCCTGGGCTTGAGGGGCTGTCATATATCTTACTTATGAGTTCATGGAAGCCCTGACAACATAATTTCTGGATTAAAGGTGGAGGTACTCTTATTAATCTAAAATTGAGTGGATTTTCTCAGATTAAAATGCTCAGCATAATTGTTTTCCAGCGTAATCAATTTTTAAAATCAACTTAAATTTAAAATTTGTTGAGAACAAACCCTTAATTTTGATTGGTGCCTGTTGGGATTTTTACCCCATATTAACAGCCTGCTAGATTACCTGGTATCTCTGGGGAAAAATTCCCTAAGGTGAAGTGAATTGGAAACCGGTTGACCCAAATATTGGAGGAACTATGTTTGGGGGACTTTAGGATATTTATCTGGTCATATCTGTTGGGGATCAATATGGATGAATACCTAATATCTCATCAGGTGGAGTGGCTGACGAAATAAGGGCATCTGATAGTAATTAACTATCAGGTGTATTGATTGGGATCAGTTGGGTTTCATCATTGACTGATTGGGAATGTTTAATGAGTTGTGAGGTGAGTGATGCCACCTGCAACTAGCGAATTAATTAGTTGCTAGCCAATTATGGATGATTCGCTTGGATCAAGAGGAAAACGTTAATGATACATTTCTGACTCTTTCATTTGAGGTCTTGAGGATGTCTAATGTCAGAATCCTAGTCAGGATGGGGAAGACCATCGCTGCCAAATTGAGGAAGGGTGATTCAATCAGCAACAGCTGCTATTTCATCAAAAGAGGTGTCAACTGAGGGTTAGAAAGCCAAATCCCCTATAAATTCCCTAGAATTCACTACAATAAAAAACACTCAAAAGTAGAAAAACAGTAGTAGTAGTAATACACTGAAATATACTCACCGATTGACACAAGTTTATGGTCAAGAAAGAACTAATAGAGAACCTTATTAGTTTGATTGTAGATTCAGTAATAGTTAGACTATCAGCATCTAGCGTGAAGATTCCATCTCAAGGATATTATTACAGAAGGCAATAATTGGTAGACTCTCAGAGAAGAGTAGAGATCCAAGCGGGGATCTAGAGATGAAGGGAACCACAGCTAAGGGATTGCTGGTGAATGTGTGTTGGGCCAAAGGGACTGTCATTAGAGGATCTTAACGAAGATTGAGTGGACAGGACTTAGGGAACAAATCCCTAAGAGTGTGATATTCAGTATTATCGGAAATACCAGCTGAAGCGTTGGGCCTGAAGATAGTTCTAACTTGACTACGGATAATAGTTTTCATACTATTATCAGATTATATATATTCTTACAACGCGAGATGCACGAGGAAACTGAACCTGTGTAGTAGAAAGATTACTAGGGTTGACCTCCGATAAATCAACTCCTAAGAGTAAAATTTTTACAGTGCCTCAGGACCTGGAATTGTGTATTTTGTGGCCTAAACCTGTTTTCTTGACTTGCTAATGCTTCCCAGTGCTTAAGGACATATTATCCAGTTTCCAAGGGGTTAAGCTTTGTCAGATAGGGAACCAGATGAGGATGGTGGTCCTGCTGGTGGCTAAAACTACCTCTCTATAGACCCCTGATCTTATTCACAAGGGAAGAAGCAGAAAAAAGGGGTAAACTTTGATCTAGGGGCTAAAGAAGTTACCCAACGCTTATCAATATCATGGGCCAAGTCATCCAGTTGAACCTAGGGCTCAGCAGGTGCCTTAGGCCACTTTTATTCTCTGTAAGGTAACTTCCCATGGTCTAACCCAAGAGGTAGGGTTTTAGACTTACAGGATTCATCAATATTTATTTTAATACAAATGAGCTCCTAAGTGCATAAGGAAAGAGAAGGGGAGTGAGGAGGTGCTGATAAAGGGGGTATGCTTGCCATAGCTGTGCTTCCATTTAGACTGTGATGGGGAGGGTGATGACATGGTGAAAATCCTTAAGGCCATCTCAAGGTATAATTAGAAGTGAGCAATCAGAAAGTAACCTCCACATCAGAGTTTCAAAGATGGTATGTAGTAATGAGTTGTGAATAGTCTATATAGCTGTGGCATAAGCTAAGACTTGAAGGTCCAGCGGCATACAAGTAAGGAATGACACATTTGCTTCTATAATTAACGTGAAATATTGTTTGAAGGCAAGCTCATTCACGATCCCAAGTAATAGTAGAGCATATTACCAGATAGTATCAGTTCAAAATATGATTTTCTTGATAAATAATAAGAGCATACAAGGCCCATGATTTCTGCTTTAATATGGACCAGGTCAAGCACTCTTTAGAACTAAAATAGGCTCAACCCTTAGTGCCCTACCTCTTATCCAGATGGCTGACTTAGGACATACCCTAGATGAGATATGGGTAGCTGCTGCTCCTGTAAGTCCTGGGTAACAACCTCTGCACCTGGACATGAAGGAATTCTACTACAGAACCAAGAAAGACTCAAGAAGGTGGGTGCCCCCTCACCAACAAGGCAATCTAGCCCATGTTGTGGATAAGAGGTGAGTGAAAGCCTACCCCATGAAATTTCCCCCTTTTAATACTGTACACCACCATAGAGTTGGTGGAAAGGATTCAGGGGCTGTGCAGAGAAGTACTGTAGGCCTGATATTGCTTCCAACAGGAAGGTTTCTTGTACCTTGGATGTCACATTTCAGATAGAAAGGGTTTGAGGTCCTTCAAGGGCTGGAGGCCAGAATCAAACACAAATAAATCATTTGTTCAAATTTCAGTCCCAAAGTGCTTTTCTGCCTTCTAGTTTAGGTGATTGTATGGCAATCCCGCCCCCAAAAGGTATGAATCTCAAATCTATTAAATTTAAGTGGGATCAGGACAACTATCACTGGCCGTGAGCGCGCCCCAGATAATGGGCCATTTTATTAAAAGGACATGACTAGGCCTTAAAGAGTATAAATAAAAAAGATGATAGTAATCTGAATGGAAGGCAGAGTGATTGGCTTTGTGTCTCAATTCAGTTTTATCAACATTTTGATAGTAGGTTTGATCCTCAGATCTTCCTCTGCATTGGGGATTGGTGGCAATTTGTCATGAAAACGGCAGAAGAAGTTTAAGCTGACCTGCCAGTTGGGATGTGTAAGCACCTAAAAAGCAATCCAGAATGCCAGAGGCATTGTCGCATGTATGACGTTTTATGGAGCTGTGAATTGGGAAAATGATAAATCGTTGGTGTAGGGCAATTGTGAATAGCAACCCAAAAACAAACCAAATGGAGACCAACCCAGACACTGGGGGTCTTTCTGCAAGGTATGGTATCACACGTATAGTTTCTA
Source organism: Massospora cicadina (assembly GCA_022478985.1). Taxonomy (NCBI): domain Eukaryota; kingdom Fungi; phylum Entomophthoromycota; class Entomophthoromycetes; order Entomophthorales; family Entomophthoraceae; genus Massospora; species Massospora cicadina. Next base: position 22,593 of record JAKSZP010007251.1, on the reverse strand, counting down.
CAAGATCACTGGTGGGTAGGTTTAATACACATGAGGAGACAAGGGGCGGATCCTTGCTTGGAAATGGTGGATGTAAGGCCACAAGATCCCAGTATATTGATGGCGGATATTTGAAATAAAGAGGTTGAATTGCCAGAAGTATCTGGTTTGCTGAATCCAGTTGACAATGGTGGGGGCCATAGTAAACATCATTACTGGTAAAGCCCATCCAGTATAGGGACCTACAGGCCTCCAGAGTAAAGCCATTGGGAATACAGCCAGAAGGATATCAATAAAGTCAAAAATTGATAGTTTTTTAGCAGCAAAGTTTATTTAAAGGAAATTGAAGAAATTTAACCAACAATTTTCTCAGTGCAATGTAACTGCTTAAATAGTGGTCATTTGATGCGCTAATAAGCAGGGATCAGGTCCCTCAAGTTTGAACTAAACAGCGAATTATTTGGGGATGGGGGCAGATAAGCTCAATAGGAACTGACATCGAAGAATTTGGTGGCAGGCTGAGTTGCTGTCAGTTCAACCTTGAATGTCTAAATTGAGGCTCAACTGCATTTCCAGCGGTTGGCATGATGGCATCTGGCCCAACAAGTGATGGGAATTCCCCAGGGCCACCCCACATAGGGGAAGTCCCAATTGGTTGGAAACAGGTTCAGGATGCCCAACCTGCCTGTGACCAGCCGCTGGACCATTCATTCAGTCAAAAAAGTTGCGCCAGCCACAACTCCCAATTTTCCGGATGGGAGCTTCAAACTATCATCAGTGGTTTCTGATGCTACTTTCTGCACGTTGGGGATCATCCTTGACAATTTTGAGAGGGGGTTAATTTTGACAATCACACTGCTGACTGAATCAAAACTGTTGGCAATTTTGACTATTAATTCAATCTTCATCCCTTTTTGACTATGTGGATTCTGATCATTTGGGCTTGTTTTCATTTGTTTTTAGACCAATCAACTTCAATTTGGTGATCTTGGTGCATATTTCCCTGATCTGGTGGACAAGTTTGGCTGAGGTGAGCGTGGGCACCAGGGGAGGAATCTGAAGAGGGAGAGCTGTTACCCAGCGCTTGTCCACTACGTGGGCGAAGTCACCCTGGGTAACGAGGGGTACAGCCACCCTCTTCAGAACCTTTTACTCGGAAATGGGAAAACTGCCCGATCCACACACAGGGGACGTTCCCTGGGACTTACACCCTAATAAAAAACCCTTTTACCTTAAAGTACATATATAAGGCAACAGTCTCCAACAGGTTTGGTGTCACTTCATTTGTATTTTCACTTTTACTATTTTATAATAAGTAATCCTATAAATACTAATTTTACTTCAAGATATGAATTTTTCAGCGTCAATTATCAGATATGTGGTCCAATTCTTTGATTAGCTGGCCAGTATTAGCATTTCCCTTCCTTGCTTTCTTAGAAACTTTGTGAATGGCTATACTAGCGGTATTCTGGCTATTAATGTGGGCTGTAACTTATTTTTTAGTGGCAGTGCAGACTTATTTCTATCAGAAAGCTTTATGACATAATGAAGGGACCACTTTTTTAGACTTCTCCACTCTTCTTTCATAGACTAAAATTACATGTTAGTTGTTATTAGCAGAGATTTTTACCATTTGGTACTTTGTAAGTTTATGGTTAATCACAACGTTCCTTGAGAAAAAGCTTCTATGCCACGGAATAGATGCCTTAAGACCTATTTAAGCTTAACTCACACCCTGTTTCTAGTGTAGATATGTTCACCTTTTCTTTCTCCCCACAGTATGTCCATCTTGGACAGGTCACAATTTTAAGTGAGTTTTTTTTCAGATCCCATTCCTCACTATCTCATCCCCACAGTTATGTGTTCTGGTGGTATCATTCCCTCTGTTGAGTTAGAAGTCTCTAAGAAACAAGCGTTATGAATTCATTAGTGCCCTTATTGTACTGCGTACAACAGGCAGGGTGTGATGCAACCCTTATAGCTGAAGGAACTGTTCTCACTAAAGCTAGTCCAGTTGATTTATGGTGATTACCCCATTTTCACACGTTATGTCCCAAGAGGTTGCAACTAAACAGGATCATGATTAGTCCTATTGCATGTAAAATTTTAGTTGGATCCCATATGGTATCTATTAAGGACTTCTTGGATACAGGAGCGGATATACTTTTATAAGCCTAAAAAGTTGCTCAATGTCTAGAACCTGATGTATTATCTTCTGTGTTGGGAGCTTCTTCATCCTCTATGGCTTTTTATGCAGTAAGATGTTCTGTCTCTCTTTTCTGTTCATACACTTGGCTTCTGTGTCTGGTATACTAAAGTGCCAAACTTTTTGTTTACAGTCATAGTTGAGGTAGGTTGGTTGGATCATCAACTGGTAGATATCAACCTAGAATTTAACCTCCTATCTTTTGAAAATACCCACTTATGTGGCGAGTTCCCATTCATTCATAGTCATCCTCCACCAGAGCCTTAAGCTTGATTCTTCATATTCCACCACCACTGAAATTAACACCATATTTCCCTTATGGGTTGCTGCATTACAAAAACATCTTTAATATAGAAAAAGACAATCGCCACCTACCTCAAAATGTGATTACAATCTGTCTTTTCAGCTAACGGTAAACTTTATTAATAAAATGCTGCTGTATCCATATACGTAACAAGAAGATAAGGCTCTGGAGGTTTGGTCAGAGGACATGCTCCAGAAGGAATGGGTATAGTGTTAATCTTCTCCCGTTGCTTTACCTATAGTATTTTACAAAAAGCTGATAAAGCTTTGTAGCCCTATGTGGAGTATAGTTATTTGAAAACATAACTGTTTATGACCCATATTTTCTTACCTTGGAGAAAACAGTCAGTCAAGCTTTTGCAAAATTCCATGCCTTTTCTAATCTAAAATTTGTAAGTGCACTCAACCAAATAAGGGTATTGAAGTACTAAGGGTGGTTTAAGGTAATTTGCACTAAGTAGGGTTGTTCTAATATTGGTGATATACTTGCTGTACGCCAGAAGAGTTTGCTCAGGTCGAGACCACTGAGCAATTGGATAGATGATATGGAGTTTGCCAGTCCTCATGATACACTTTGTAAATATAACAAAATATGGAGCAATTGCTCCAATGACACTTCTTTATTAACTTTAACATATAACAGCAATTACTCTCCGCTCCAATTTTTCCTCTCTAATAACAATCCTCCTCTTTCAATCTTTTCATCTCACTTATATGTCAGCAACTTTAGTCAATACCAATACCTCTGCTTAGACTATTCAGTTCCACTATAGTCTCATTGGCTCTGACAAAGTATACTATTCGTAAATTCACTATCACCTTAGTTTGAGGCAATCTATTAATATTTGTCATAAGGTGACATCGTTTACTACCCTAATTGAAGGCAATAGATAACTATCCATTCTGACTTGATATCGCCTTATCCTAAGGCGCTTGAATATCTATACACTAGCAATCATGGTCAGCGGATTTTAGCCAAACTACCGTGGCTATTTAGGGCTTATCATCCAGTCATATCCAAATTTTCAACATTACCCCCTTGACTGGACAATATGTCTCCTATTGTTTATACACCCAAAGGAACTTTGCATGCACTTGGTTAATGATCTGACTGCTTGTGGGGTCCTTGATGGTATAGGCGTTGACACCGGTTTTCTCAATTATTCCAAATGGACCAATCCAGATGCTGGCCAATTTGTGCTTTCTGACCAAACCCAAGCTGGTCTGAAATAGAACCATATCCCCTTCTTTTTACTGAGCAAACTACCACACCATAAGCAATTGTCAGCCGGATTCTTTAGCTTCTTGACTAAGCTGAACAAGTATACACCAGTTTGTAGCTTCTTAACTTTTGGCAATATTGATTGAATCCGCTGAGCTGGTTGTACAGAGTAAAACCCACTGAGCAACAAACAAGCTTATTATGATTGCTGGTACTCAATAAATAATATTAAAAAATTAATAATAAGGAGCTATCACCCCAACAAAACCAATTTTTTAATATAAAATAATGAAATTTTCCTAACCTTTCCCTACTCTATTCTTACCCAAAAGATCGCCTCCTTCTCATTCTCATGCTCAACTCTTAATCCTTGGTATTCCTAGCCAGTTTCACCCCTTCTGCTTATTAATTCTCTAAAATCTGCCGATTTAGATGTTTCATTATATCATTGAGGCTTTGGCGGAATTCCCTCAATTTGCTAAGCCATAATTACTTCAATTGATCCACTCTGCATTGACATAATCTATTGCTCAATCTTGAAGCTCACTTGACTCATAAATACAATCCACTGGATAGATGACTTATCATCTAGTCATATCAATTTCTCAACATTACCCCCTCTTGACTGGAAAATAAGCTCTTAATGCTTGTATGCCAAAATGAATTTTGCATATAATCAGTTGTTAATCTGACCACCCCTGGGTTCCTTGATAGTGTAGGCGTTGACACCAGTTTTCTTTTTTATCTCAAATGGTCCAATCTATATGCTGGCATGCTTGTTCCTTCTTCCAAACCCATGTTGGAAATGGAACAGGACAAGATCTCATACCCCAAACTGTGGTAGGCTGCTGCGTCTACATTAATCAGCTGCCTGATTCAAATCTTCTTAACTAAACTAGTGGAATATGATTTAGTTTGGACTTTAATCAGTGTGTCTGTTAATTTAGTCAAATAGCGTTGGATCTCTAATCTGCAGGTATCCTCCACACAGGAAAAAAGCAGTGCTGGAAAATCTGGATGTCTTTTATAAAGTAATTGGAAGGGACCGTCAGAATTTGAGATAATGACCAAAATTGAATTCGACACTTCCAGATTGAGCCATTCTGTAAAAATTTACTTATTATTGATTATCAGTTGTCAACCCAGTAATCTTTTTGCTGCACATGTTAGATTTCCTCATGCACTTTGAGTTGTATAGAATATATTATCTGATAATAGTATGAAGACTATTATCCATAGTTGAGTTTGAACTATTATTTCGCCCAATGCTTTGGCCAGTACTTCCAATTAAATACTTGAAAAGTCTTACTTGTAGGGATTCGTTCCCTATATTACTGTCCACTCAATCTTTGTCAAGATCCCCTGATGGCAGTCTCTTTCGGCCCAACACACAGTCAGCAGCTATCCCTGATTGTGGTTCCCTTCATCTCTAGATCCCCGCTCAGATCTCTACTCTTCTCTATGAGAGTCTTCCAATTATTGCTTTCTTCAATAATATCCTTGAGATGGAACTTCACATTGGATGCTGATAGTCTAACTATACACCAAATCAATAATATTACTAATACTAATAATAATATTGGTAATAATACTTTTGTTAATGATAATAATCTTGATAATAATGTTTTTATTATAGTGATCCTAGGGAATTATATAGTAGGGGATTCAGACATCAAACACTCAGTAGAAACCTCTTTGATGAACTGGCAGCTGTTGCTATTGAATTACCCTTCCTTGTCTCGTCAGCAATGGTCTTCCTCATCCTGGCTAGGTTTCCATCATTGGACATCCTCAAGACCTCAAATGGAAAGAGTTGGAAACGTGTCCCTAACGTTTTCCTATTGATCCAAGTGAACCAACCATAATTTGCTAGCGACCTGCTTAGGTAATGGGACTTTTTACCCATTATGGCAGGTCACTTCACCAACCAATCGATTCACTAGTTGCAGGTGGCATCACTTGCCTCGCAACTCACCATACATTCCCAATCAGTCAGTGATGAAACCTGACCAATCACAATTGGTATACCTGTTAGTTAATCACTATCAGATGCCCCTATTTCATCAGCCGCTCCACCCAATGTGATATTAGGTATTCATCTAGATTGATCCCTGACAGATATGACCAGACAATTATCCCAAAATCCCCCAAACGTAGTTCCTCCAAAATTTGGGCCAACCAATTTCCAATTCACTTCGCCTTATGGAATTTTCCCCTAGCAACACCAGGTAATTTAGCAGGCTGGGAATATGGGCAAAAATTTCAACACATGCCAAATCGGTCATCAACCTAACCAAGCTAAACTAATCTCAGGATCCTCCTCCCCTATTCCTGAACATGTGGGATGGCGTTTCCACCCATTCTTTCAAGTGGGCGGCACAATCCATTGAGGATGCTCACAAGGAGGCCATTCTGGAAGTTCAGTAAAGATCCTGAATGGATGAGGCCCAACAATCCCTGAGGCACAGAGTCCCAATGCACCCTATAAATATTGAGACCTTTTGACTTAATAAAGCATTCGGTATTCTAACCCATTTTTCTGTTTCCTTCTCAGTGCTCTTTCCAAATTTCCAACTTTGAGCCACCTACAAACCTTGGCGCCAGTCTAGAGAATTGTAGCACCAGTAAAAGTGGTGCTCACTACAGGAGCTCTGAGCTGTCATAAGTGAAAACGTCTATCACAAATAATGGAAAATACTAGTAGCTCTGAAGACCAATTGACTGGTGTGTCAAGAAGCGTTACTCGATGGGTTAGTACCTCACATTACGCAATGCTGCCCTTGCAGCCTGAGAGGCTAGAATTTCAGGCCACCTTCCAACTCTCACTGCCCTCCCTTGACGGGAGCCAATACCAACTCCAATATGAAAACCTTAATGATGTCATCCAACAACTGATAAACGGCATCTACTCTGTGGGCACCCACTCCAGCTGCTCCCATGCCTCTTTCATACCTTCTAAAATGCGGGACCTCTAAAACTTGGCTGCAATACCAGCAGGGGAACTTGCCCTGGGGACCAAGTGCCACCTTTGTAACTTTGTTCACCCAGTTATCCATCACCTACTTCAGCTAGTTGAGCTACACCATCAGGAGGTCTCCTGGCAACTGGGACTCACCCAGAATTTACACTCATAAATCATTGACTTCTACGACGCTGCCTCCTCCTTTGTGCACAACAACCACAAAGCCATTATTGATAACTGGCGATTGATCAACGAGAATTGGGATCAAATTGTAGTGTTAGACAGCGGAATCTCTGGCTACCTTGATGATCAGCTGCGTCAAAACTCTCAGCTACTTGAGGCGACTTGGAATCAGCATTTCCTCTAAGTCGAAGAACTGGTACAATCCCTGCAACAGCACTACCAAGAGCTGGATTCTCATGACTACCCATCCATGAGTGCAGGGCATGAAGGACCTAGGGGGCCTAAAGGCCCCAAAGGGCGTCCAGGGCCAGCAGGACCAGAAGGACCCCGCGGACCTCAAGGGCCCCCAGGCTCTTCAACATCTGGCAAACATGAAGACCCATGGAAAAGGGATGTGATAACAGCCCTGGCTGCCCTACATGATCAAATCCAAAATGTGGCGCTGGGGTGCAAACTCCAATCAGATGGAGTCCCCCTCGACCTCAGAGTCTCTATCAAGGCATTGTCAGATGAAATGGATAATTTAAGTGCCTTTACTAAGCTTACAGACGCTCGTATCTCCCAGCTTGAACAAACTTTTCAAGGGTTCAAAACCCATTTGACCACCCTTGAAGTCCAGCTTCACCTTCAGAGCACCATTCAATCCTTAAAAGAGCAGTTTGCAAATAAGGCTTCTTCTTCAACCCTCAGAAAAATTTTGGGAATACATCCAAGAGGACTTAGAAGGCTTGTGGCAACGGCTGGATCAGCAGGCTCCCCAAGATTATATGGAAACTGAGATCTCAGAGCTGGTACCCATCCCCAGCATTAACACCCTTTCCACTCCTATCGTAGCTAATTTCAAGCCTAGTTTTAAGGAAAGGTTCACCCCAGATGGGAAAGTATCGACTCCTTCCTATACGCCTATGAGAGTTCCATGGAGGAGGCCACTGATCTTCAGAAGGTGAAGCATATCCACTTTTGCCTAGACAGCACCTCCCAGGAAATCATGACCCCCCATTTGAAGGAGTGTAACACCTGGGAACAGGTCCATACGGCCTTGATCCAAGAGTCTGGCAGCAATCAAACTCTAGACAACCAAAAGAAAGCGTTCATGGGCATCTGACTGAATAAAGGGGAAACCTTATGGAGTTTGCCAACCATTTTTTATGCCCAAGCACAACCCTAGATCACGACAAATCATATCACCATGGACAACGCTATCACCGCTGTCATTTCTGCCTTAGGATCATACCCTGAGGTTCAAATGCATATGATAGGGCAGAAGAATGGGTTTACCCATATCTGGGAAATCAAGGAAGCACTCAACGAGATCCCTGCCTCAACTCTACAATTTAAGGCTACATATACAGGCTCCTCTAACCGCCCTAGGGTCCATTTGGTTGAAAACCAGAAGAATCAACGACCTTGATGCACCTACTGTAATGGTTTAAGACATAGTGCCCAGGTCTGCTGGAAACGAATTTCCAAGGAGGCGGGAAAAGGTCTGTCAGCATGAAGGAAGAGGCGCTTCATGCTGACACCCCTATCCAGCCTCAAGTATCCTCCTTGAATGAACCTGAGACTGTCATACCTGAAGAAGGAGTTTTATAATCTGATGAAAATAAAGAAGTTGATACTGCTTACTCTTCTTCTGATTAATCTTGCATGTTCCTCGTGTTACTGCCCCAATTTGGAAGTCTGGTTACCCAAGTCGCTGTCTGAGTCCAAAAGATTCTGGTCCTAGACATAGTTGACAGTGGCTCCCCCATAAACGTCATATCTTCCAAGTTGATGAAATGGGTTAAGACACTCCAGACCTGCCCCACTACATGGAATATGGCACGGCCAGCCCACAGTGTACCCAAACTATATGAGCCTATTCCTCTCTGCTGTTACAGTTTGGAAAGCTTACTGTGAACACCCCCGCTGTTGCACTAGACAACCCCAGTTATGACATGCTCCTCGGGACTCAGTTCCTTTGAGATTATTTGGCTGTGCTCCATTACGATGGTGGCTTCCTCTCCCTACTAAGACATTTGTCCCTCTGATCTTTGAAACTTCTCGTGACTCTAAGATGGAGGTCAAAGCCTGAGACTGTCTACTGGAGAATGAGGACCAAATCTATTGGCTTGGGTATCATATCAGGGGCTCTCAAGTCTGACTGCCCCCTCTTGCTGTTGATGGACAGGAAGGCATGCCAATCTACTTACCCAGGGCCTAAAGTACCCCCAAAGTACTAAGTCATTGCTGATACTAGGGTCCATGTCAACATTCCCTCAGGATACCTATTTGAAATCTGAGGCCTAGGCAACCCCTCTCCTAAAGAAGTGCTGACCTGCCCTGGGATCCTTGATCCAGCATATGCCAGATCTATATCAGTGTTGTTAGCCAACCTTACTGACAAACCCAAAGTCATAGGTCCAAACAGTCCTGCCGCTTATGTCCGCCTTTTACCAATAGGGGATGCTGCCAGTGTTTGAAGCTTGGGGGACTTGAGGGATTTCAGCTTGGAGTTGCCACCCTTGGTTAGTCTGGTCGATGCTAATATTGGGAAGGACCTCTCAGACAAGCAGCGAACAAGGTCCAGGAGTTGTTGGAGGAATAATCGGACCTATTCTCAACCTCGACCTATGAATTCAAAAGAATGAGTGGAGTCCTCCACCAAGTGGAAATCAGGGATGCTTCCCATTTTCAATCCCAGCTTTACAAAAAAAACAAGGTCAAAGAGGCCCAGGTAATAGTGGAACTTAAACAGCTACTTGACGCTGGGCTCCTGGTGCCATCGTGCAGTCCTTGGGCCTCCTCTCTTCTGCTGGTTTGAAAGAAAGATGGCAGGCACCAGGTGGTGATGGATTATCGATGACTTAACTCCATCACCAAGAAGGAAAGTTATCCTTTGCCCTGAATTGACGATTCTCTCCGCCTGCTTTCTGGTTCCCAGTACTTTTCGGCCATGGATCTCACAAGTGGATATTGGCAGGTTGAGCTCACCCCCAAAGACTGAGTCAAGTGCTCTTTCATCGCCAATGAGGGGCTATTTGAGCCCACCTAGATGCCCCAAGGCCTTTGTAACGCCCCAGCCACTTTCTAGCGTGCCATGGACGGGATCCTTGGGGACTTGAAACTCTCATGCATCCTCGTCTACCTGGATGACATTACCATTTTCTTGTGGACCTTTAATGGACATGTAGAGCATCTCAGGGAAGTCTTTGATTGCTTAGGAAGGCCTCTGTCAAGCTCAAGCTTTCGAAGTGCTCCTTCTTCCAGTCTGAGCTGGAGTTTCTAAGACACAAAGTCTCCAAGCGTGTTATCCAACCTATACCTAACAAAGTCAACGCCATCATAAAGATGTCATGCCCCAAAAGCCTAAGAGATATCCAAGTCTTTCTTGGCGTGGTGGGCTATTACCATCAGTTTATCCCACGGTTTTCCAACCTAGCTGAGCCACTGTTCTACCTCCTACAGAAGAATGTACCGTTTGAGTGGCGACCTGAACAGGAGCAGGCTTTTAACGCTTTACGTACAGCTCTATATACTAAACCCGTTCTAATTACCCTCGTTTTGACCAACCCTTTTTGTTATTCACAGATGCAAGCGATGTCACCGTCAGAGCTATCTTGGACCAACTTGATGAAAACTAGGTCGACCACCCCGTGGCCTATTTTAGTAAGATGCTAAGTAAAGCTGAGCAGAACTACAGCGTCACCAAGAGGGAATGTCTAGCCGTCCTAATAGCCATCAAACATTTTTGGCCTTACCTCTATGGTACCCATTTTACTCTTATTACAGACCATTCCTCACTCCGGTGGCTCCAACAAATGAAAGACCCAGATAACCAGCTGGCCAGGTGCGCTCTACGACTGCAAAGCTATGATTTCACCATCATCCATTGCGCAGGCATGATTCACCAGAATGCTGATGGTCTCTCTCAGATGCTGGTGCTAGCAGTCTTGACCCCCAAGGAAGATTAGCTATATGACCTGATAGGACAGCCCAAGCAATGAGAATTGGAAACTCCTGAGGTTCAGGCCAAACTCCGCAGAATGACTTAAAACACGCAAATCAAGAGGGCTACTCTACAAGGTCAATAAGAAGTGGCTACCTTATATCTGCTCCTCCTCTCAAAATGATGTCATCCTGGAGGGCCATTCAACTGTGGGACATGGGTGTCATGGAAATGGCAGAAGAAGTTTAGACTGGCCTGCCAGTCAGGATGCGTAAGCACCCAAAAAACAAGCCAGAATGCCAGAGGCATTGCTGACTGAATGACGTTATATGGAGCCAGGCATTGAGAAATGATGAATTATTGGCGTAATGAAACCGTGAGAATGAACCCAATGATAAACCACAATGAGCCCACTCCTGACCCAGGGGGCCTCGCTGCAGGGGTGGGATCACAGAGGAGTTTCAATAAATTCATCGGCATATTGGGTCATTTCAACTGGGGAGGAAAGGAGACGAATTCTCTCTTGCAATTGGCAGACATACGGCCACAAAATCCCCATGTACTGTTGTCAGAAGTTATGATAATGGGGTTGTAGAGCCAAAAATATTAGAATCGCTGGATTAATCGATGATGGAGGGGGCCATAGTGATCATAAGTACTGGAGAGCTCATCCGGTATATGGACTGATGGGCCACCAGGGAAACGCCATCAGGGATGTGGTCAGAGGGATTAATACAATAAAATTTGTTTGGTTTTTAGAAAAATTTTTATTGAAGGGAAAAGGAAGAAAATTGACCAACAATTTTCTCAGTGCTATGCAACTGATTAAATAGTGGTTGATTGGGGTAGTGACAAGCCAGGATTGGGACCCTCAATTTTGACCTAACTGTTGAATTATTTGGTAATGGGCGGGTTTGTTCCTTGAGAACTGACATTGAAAAATTCAGCGGCAGGCCAAGTCACTGTCAGTCGACCTCAAATGTCTGAACCGAGGCTCAGCTACATTTCCAACAGTTGGCGCAATGGCGTTTGGCCTGACAAGAGATGGGAATCCCCCAAGGCCACCCCACATAGGGGTGGGTCCATTTGGTTGGGAATGGGTTTGGGACGCCCAACCTGCCCATGCTCAGTTGCTGGGCCATTCATTTAGTCAGTGGCATTACATCAGCCGCAATGCCCAGATTGTCAACAGGGGACTTTGAACCCTCGTCGATGGCGTCCAATGCTATAGTATGCCCATCGAGAATGATCCCAGATGACTTTGGTAGGGAGGTGATTTGTCCAATCAACCTATTAGCTGAATTGGGACTGTCAGGCGTTCTGGCCGATTACTCAGTCTTCATGCTTTCCCAGCCATTCGTGATCTGAGCATTGTCCAGATTACCAATTGAATTAGATCTGATTGATTTCAATTTGTCAATCTTGGCGCAGATTTCGCTGATTCCCCATAATAGTTCTGCCTAGGTAAGTGTGGGTACTGGAGGTGGGATCCAAAGCGGAAGAGCTGTTACCCAGCGCTCATCTACTACATGAGTGATATCGCCCTGAGTAACAGGGGGTTTTGCCATCCTCTTTGGTATCTTCTTACTTGGGAATGGGATAATGGCCCAATCAACAATCAGAGGACGTTCCCCGGGACTTACAATGGGGCAGTTAAGAAGACTCATGAATGGCTGAAGTCACGATGCTACTGGGACTGAATGGTAGAAACCATCGAAGAGGTCTTGGAGGCCTGTATGACCTGCCAATTCCACAACTGAGACAACCCTTGATTTCAACTTTCAGTTGTTGCCCCAACTGGGCCCTTCAATGTCATTAGCATCAACGTGGTGGGTCCCCTTTCCACAGGATTGCATGGCCACAAGTATACTATCTTGGCGGTGGACCACTTAACTAAGTGGGTTGAGGCAATTTTGGTTCCTGCTGTCACTGCTAAGGCCACAGCTCTTTTCCTTATTCATCCCATTGTCACCCAGAATGGATGCCCCCAGACCTTACTTTTGGACAATGGATTGAACTTCACCCCTCAGATAGTACAAGAACTAACTTCTTTATTTGGCACTACCCAGAGTTTCGCTGCCCCTTACCACTTATCTAAAAATTGGGCGGTAGAACGCACTAATGAAACTCTTATTTTTATCCTATATAGCTGGCCGCCTCGGATCCTGCCCATTGGAACCATTATCTACCCAGCGCCTTGCTTGCCTACAGGGTGGCTATCACCGAGTCATCAAGATGTACCCATTCAAAGCCCTATATGGGCGGGCACCTCAGCTACCAAGTAGCGTCCAGCCACTGCTCAAAGCCTCCACACCTGAGAACTCCAAATTAACTATGTGGGCCTTAGCTGATGAAATTGTCCAGCTTCAAGCCCAAGCCAATCAAGGCATTATTACCACCACTGGAAGAGAGACATTTCAATTTAATCTCAGACGACCCTCTTTACCAATTTTTCAATTAGGTGACCTCGTTCTCTTTTATCACCATTGACCTGGAGGCTGACAAAATAAGCTAGACATACTTTGGTCTAGACCCTATAAAGTCGTTCCTAGGGTGAAGTCTGAGTACTCTATTGCCAACGTCAACCAAGGGACCATATTAAACTGGGTGCATGGTCAGCTCCTGCGGCCATATTCTCCCCTCCAACAAGACCTTGAAGGGGGCTTTTTCATAATTCAAAATAATGACCAAACAAAATTCCCCACTTCTGGATTGAGCCATGCCAAATTGGTTGTCGAGCCTAACCAAGCTAAACTAATTTCAGGATCCTCCTCCCCTATTCTTGAGTCATGTGGGGGCGTTCTACCCATTCGGTCAGGTGGGCAATACAATCTATTGAGGATTCCCATGAGGAGGCCATTCCAGAAGACTAGTAAAGATACTGAATGGATGAGGCCCCAACAATCCCTGAGGCACTGAGTCCCAATGCACCCTATAAATATCAAAACCTTTTGACTTAATAAAGCATTTGGTATTCTAACCCATTTTTACAATTCCTTCTCGGTGCTCTTTCCAAATTTCGAGCTTTTAGCCACCTACAAACCTTGGCGTCAGTCTAGAGAACTGTAGCGCCGATAGGTACTTTTCCCCATCAACAAATGATAGTTAATATTTTACATGAAGATGGAAGTGGATAGAAGGGTACTCCATTCAGAGGGCCAATCCTTTACAAGCTTGCAGAGAATATTTTTTAATGTTCCATTGACATGTTTCATCATTCCATAAGATTCAAGGGTGGTAGTTTGTAGTCAAGTCCCCGCGGATTGCCATCAGTTTGTTCAACTTGGGCAGATATATGATGTGAAATTGGTTCATTGTCCATGAGGATAAATTGTGGACAGCCATGTCGCTGTATGACACACTCTATGATGAACTTGGCGGTGGTGACAGCACAAAACCATTGATTGCTCTTGCTTCCAACCATCTTTTCAAATGATCAATTGATACTATTATGTACTTGGAGTAATTTGTTCCAGTCAGCAGAGGCCCACCACATTAAGAGAAATGGCATGCCATGCAAAACGGGGATTAATCAGCTTGTAGGTGGTTTTCTTGTGGATTTATTTTCTCTACTTGCACTGGTGACAACAAGCAACCATCTCAAGCACATTATAGTATATACTCTCCCAACAGTAATGAGGTTACAAAAACTCCAGCGTTTTCTGCAACCCCTCATGACATACCACTCTATGAGCATCTATAATAATTGCAGGTCTAGCGGAAGATTTTGGAAAACTCAGCATTAATTCTCCAATTTTCTTAAATAGTTCCCCATCATTCTAAAAGGTATCTTATTGCAGCCCATCCAGCACTTCGATCACCTGTGGAGGCTCATCGTTATAATTGCCCACAATCATTTTCACATACATTATGTCCACCAAATCCGCCATAATGGCAACCGTTAGTAGGCGTGAGTGACAGTCCGCATTCTGGCGTTTCACCCCTGGCTGGTGTACAATCTTGAAGTCATATGCTTGTAGCTTCAGGGCCCATTGTGAAAGCTGGCCTTCAGGTTCCCGCAGATTCTGAAGTCACTGCAAGGATTTATGATCTGTGGCCACTTTGGATTTAACCCCATGGAGGTATACCCAAAACTTTTTATATGCATATATTACCGCTAAGCACTCCCATTTTTTTCACAGTGTAATTCCGTTCAGTACATGTTAATCTTTGGTTACAATACATGACGAAATGCTTCACATCACCATAATCTTTTTGGGATAATACTGCCCCTACGGTGGAAAGAGATGTATCCCTTTACACTATGAATTACTTTTCTGAGTTTAGGGTATTGCAAAACTGTGCGCTCAACAATGCGATCTGCAAGATATCAAAAGCGTTTTGACATTGTTCAGTCTAGTCATAGGTGGCATTTTTCTTTGATAACTCAAAGAGCGGTGCCCTAATACAACTGAAGTTAGTAATGAACCGCTGAGTAGTAATAAACCATCCCCAAAAACACCTGTATATCCCGCTCTTTACAAGGCATGTCATTTTGCATATAGCTTACAACTTCTCCAGATGAGGGCTAAGCCCTTTTGAGTCTACCACAAAACCGAGATTTCCAGTTGCTCCTTAAAGAAATGGCACTTTTGACGCTTAATTTTTATATTGGCTTCAGCGAGTTAGAAGAATACTTGTTTTACGTGGTCAAGATGCTCTATAAATGTCCGTAAGAACACGTTGATATCATCAAGGTAGACTAGAACGCAAGACAGCTTAAGGTCACCCAAGATCGTGTACATAGCACGCTGTAACGTAGCTGGGGCGTTGCACAAACCTAGTGGTATATGTGTAGGCTGGAATAACCCATTCAAAGTGATTATAGTGCATTTTTCACGTTCCACCATTGGCAACTCAATAAGCCAGTACACTGATATCAAGTCCATGGCAGAGAAGTAGTTAGAGCCTCCTAGCCTATCTAAAGCGTCATTAATCTGCAAGAGAATAGGAATCTTTTTTCATGACACTATTAAGCTTCTGGTAGTCAATGTCCAACTGTTTTGTGCCATCTTTTTTCTTAACAATTAGCACCAGCGATGCCCACAGACACTTGGACGGTTCTAAAATCCCCTGATCAAGTAATTTTTCTACCTCATTGGTGACTACTTCCTCTGTAGCCTTGTAGCGCTGGATGGGCCGTAACCAAATGGGAGGGTGGTCTTTCATGCCTACTCAATGCACAACTCCATGCACACATCTCAAATTGTGATTAGTGTATGCAAAACTATCTCAGCATTTTTTAAACAGGGCCATCGCCCTATCCTTCTGTTCCTCTGACAGCCCAGTCAGAGCTTCCTGCAAAACCACTGTCATCATGCTGAATGGGTTTTTACAGGTAAACTGAGTACCAAGACCCAAAATCATGAATATGGCGGATGTCATTATTAGAATTTCGTGATAAATTATGATAAACAGGTGCTACAAAGACTACAAATTATTAATTCCATGGCTTTAGAGAAAATAGACTTAAGTGCAATGAAGTTATTAGTTCCGTTGCAACGGATAATGCCAATTGAATATACAGAATTCTGTATGAAAATAGACCAAAATTAAACTATGCAAGACAAACATTGAGGCAATTTATTAATTAAAAACCAGAAATATTTATAGGGAAAATTTAGTGGTTCTTCACGAGGATTTCCTTGATTCACCCAAGGTAAGATATTTCCTACCAGAGGACCAATATTGTTGATTATCATTATTATTATAAGATTTGTGATGATCATATCTAATAGAGCTTTAGTTAGATGCGATACTTTTCTTTCTTGTTGCAATCACTTTTGCAATCTATTCAATTCAAGACTGAATCTAGTTTGATAATCTCACAGAGGAGATTAGTCTGCGCCCATGCCAGGGAGCAGTTGGGCAAGTAAGGTAAGAGGAGCAGGTGGAAGGCCAGCGGCCTCCAACGTTCAAAAACGCCCCGGAGAAACTGGCGGAATAGACAAAAATTTTAAAAAACTGGCAGTCACTATTTCCCTGGAGATACTCGCATGGCAAGCACGATGCAACCAGTACATCAACACGCCACACTCCCAGCCACTTTCATCGGTGGAATTCAGAATCCGCGTGTTTCTGGACATCCAACAAATAGCCTTATGGGAAAAATTTTGTGAAGATGTGCACACAATTTTCCCAAATGCAGTGTACGTTGCACCTCACTCCATGTCATGCGGTTGGCTGGACCTAAGTTTCAAAAGCAAAGAGGAAGCAGATGAGGCTGCGGCGGTATGCATAGTGGTCAACCTCCCTGAAGGGCAATGGGTCATCAAAACCAAATGCACCAGATGGACAAAATCAAACCAAATTTTCCTCACGTTTGACTTTTTTCCTACTATGGTAAAACGTGACATTTTGGAACAACACCTGAAAGATGGTCTCGCCATATATGGCAAAATTCAATCTTTCAAAATGAAACGCTTCATGCTGATGCCACACCTGTGCACTGGCAAAGCCATCGCAGTCCTGACCCCAACTGAGGAGATTGCGAAGGACCTAACCCAGATCCCACACTCCACTTTTATTGATATTGCAGGGCATACCACCCACCCATTCTGGGTGACCGTGGACAGCGCGCCCCCCCATTTGCACTCACTGTGATACATTCAGCCATAAGGCGCATGCATGCCCCACCAAGGAGGGCGTCACATTCCAAGAGCACCCCTCAGCGGCCATGGCCAGTGGAGAGGTGCACTATGAACCAACTGCAAGCACCAAAGAGGCTTTCCTGTGGGGAGCACAAGGCTGCTACCTACTGGTAAAACCTATCTCCCCACAAGTGTGGGAGAAGGCCAAGCAGGCCCACAGGGCCATGGCCAAGGAAGCGGCCAAAGCCACCAGCGCTATCCCACACTCACAATGCCAGGAGGACATGGAAACCTTTGCAGCGGAAGCAACTTGGGAATCCATAACTAATCAGATTGGGAAGCCCATGCTGAGCGGGCCACTAAATCTGAGGATCTGATGGGGGATTTGATCTCACCCAATCATTGCACCCAAGCTCCAGTCAAAACTGACTTGGGACCCATCCCAACTGAAAATTTTTTTTGACCCGCTCAATGGTGCACTGAACTCATCCGCACCACAAAAAATTTGTCCAACATTGGGAAAACAAAAAGTGAAGGCTAAAGCCAATGCAACTCTTTCCACAAAAATTAACAAAAACCCTGATAGCGTTGCTGCTAACACCTGCGCTGCTGTGAAGGCCCATGGGGATCTATAGGAGGCTGGTGGGCCCGGGGCCCACCCCCTCACACCTAAGGTGCAATGGGGGAAACCTTTACTCTAGGGATATTGAATATCCAGACTCAAGGCCTCCCCATCTCAGGCTAGGAAACTGAGTTTTTTACAGCACAATTTACCTGTGGATATCCTGGCCATCCAGGAGTCCCACTGTCCACGAGGTTCTGAGGAAGCTTGGAAAAAAATGCTCCTCCCATCCCTATCCTTTTGGTCAAAGCACTGTGGGGTGCTAATTCAGAAAAATAATTTTTTCAACTTTTTATCTTCAGAAACATTCCTAAATGGCCGAGTTCTCATTGTTACTTTCGTGTGGGCTGATGTAGCGCACACAATTTTCAACATCTATGCCCCAAATGGTGCATGCAAGCATTGGGAATTTTTCTTGTTGGTCAAATCCCTCCCGTTACCCCCAGACTCTTTCCTAGTTGGCAACATGAACTGTTGGCTAAACACACCAATGGACTGGTGGCCTTCCTTACCCCACGCCCCCCAGGGTCACGTAGAACTGCGCATTCTAAAGGCCACCCTTGGGTTAATGGATGCGTTGCCGCGACATGCCCCACTGCTCAAAAACATGACGCGTCCCCACATCCACAATGGCCAACTAAGGTCCATGACCCGCATCAACCTTATCCTAACGCCGGCGAAATTCCAACTCCACATCTCCCACTTCAAAACAAAAATGGAATTCTCTGACCATCGACTGGTCTCGCTAACCTACCACCTACCTGTCACAGCTGCTAAGGCCCCACATTGGTGCAAAATCCGCCCCTCCAAGCTTGTGTCGCCAGGATTTTCCACGTGGGTGGAAGTGGCAACTTTGGCAAAAAAGTCTGTTGCACCATTTTGCATGGACCCCATTTCCACATGGGCAACTTTCAAAGATGACACCATCCGCCACTCTCGCCATCTCTCCTTCAGATGCTCACAAGCCACATCGGCGGTCAATTCGTGCACCCTGGTAGAGTTGGCACACCTGGAGTCCAACATCCCAGCTACAGGATACATCTCTGCATGGGGCCGGAAGTGGGTGGAGGCAGCCACCCACCTCAATGCACTTGAAAGGCAACACAAACATTGGGTTTGTGTTCAGTACAGGGCCACACGCATCACAAAAGGTGACAAGTGCACCGCATATTTCTTTAAAAAAAAATTTGCACCATGCCAGAGCGTGGCCTGCACACAGGTGCGAAGATCGGATAATTCTATTGTGGACACACTGGCCAAAGTGGCAATTGAAATGCAAAAGTATTACTCTGAGTTATACCGATCTGATCCAATTCAGCCAGCCAAAGTGGCAGAATTTCTTGAATGAGCCCACATCTGCACCGTTTTCTGATACCTGGAAATAATGAATTTGATTACTCTGACCGAATTATGGACAGCCATTCGTGGTGCGCCAAACCAAAAATGCCCAGGCCCAGATGGCATTCCATATGAGTTCTACAAAAAGTATTTCAAATATATATCCCCATTGTTGCTCGCCTCACTTAACCAAAGCCTGTTGGAAATGTGCCTCCTACCAGGAGGACATGAGGCCTTTACCATCACACTCTTCAAGAAAGGGGATAAGCTAGACTTAGCCAACTGGCGCCCCATTTCTCTAACAAACACAGATACTAAAATTTTAACAAAAATCATGGCTAACTGTTTAGGAACTGTAGCATCTGCCACCATCTCCCCAGAACAATTAGGTTTCATACCCAGAAGGTCGATTTGGGATAACGTGCACTCTGTGGCTAATGTATGTCAATCCACAGCCTCTGGGGCACTTGTATTCTTGGACCAACAAAAGGCCTATGATAGAGTAAACTGGGAATACCTCAGGGCCTGCCTCCATCAATTACGCCTACCCCCTCACTTCATCAACTGGGTGATGCTGCTCACGGAATCTACAACAATGGCAGTATGTGGCCCTGGCTTCCTAACAGAAGTAGTCCACCCTCAAAGGGGCTTGCAACAAGGGGACCCCCTCAGCCCACTCTTATACAACTTCAGCCTTGACCCACTACTGCAAAATGTGAATGCCCAACTCACCGGGGTCCATGTTCCAGGCCAAGCCCCAGTCAAGATAATGGCGTTCTCAGATGATTGTGTGGTTGGGGTGTCTAATAATCAAGATGCACGCGCGCTTGAAGCTCTCATCCAGGAGTATTCCCGGGTAAGCAACGCGGCACTGAATGCTTCCAAAACCGAAATCATCCTCATTGGTTGGTTTCAGAACTTCTGGACCCCAGCAATTAATTCAAAACCTGACCCATCTGCTTGCCCACGTCCTCGCCCTACTAACTCAACACACACCGCCCCACTGGTGCTCCCCTTTGCGCCACGTCCTACCATAGGACCGGTATGCCATCTGGGCGTGTGGATGGAGGCAGGCGGATATGCGTCAGCAGTAATGGAGTGCCATATTCTGGACAACGTGATGAAGTGAATCGCCTCTCTCAGAGCCCACCCTACTTCCCTTACTGGCAGGGTTGTTTTAGCCAACTCTATGCTCCTCTCCAAAGTCTGGTTCAGAGCTCATGCCATCCCCTTCTCCCCAAGCTTCTTCAAATCCTTGTATGCCTTGCTGCAAGGATGGCTTTGGTCAGGCCGCCCTCCACCAGTACGGCTAGAGGTCATGTTTGGCCCTCATCATCATGGTGGCATGAGCCTGCTTGACTTCAAAGTCCATGCTGCCAAGATCCTGGGCACCTGGATTGCGGCCGTCACCGCCCCCACACTCCCCTCCCAACACTGGTCCCACGCAGCCCGCTCCAACTTCTCCCGAGCCTTGGGCCTCAACAATCCATCAAAACCCCACTCCCTGATGAAATACCTCGCATCACACACATCGTCCACAGGCCCTCAAGGGACTAAAACCCACTACAAACGAATCCTACTCTCCATGCGGAGTGCTGAGTGGAGAATTCATATTAGCGGACATACAACCCAAAGAGGCCGCCCCTCTCCTCAGTTCACACAAGAGGTACAGGGGCTACCCATCCACGACGTCATGATCCCCATTCAGCCCCATGTCCTATCCAGGGTGGACTACCTGGACATGATGGACATCCCTTACTCCATTGAGACCCAAAAAACTATCTGGAAATACGTACACCATCCTCTGTTGCAGCCTCAAGTCCGCTCCCATGTGTGGCGCTGCCTGAGGCGGTGTATTGTACAGCTGAGCGCTCTAACGCTTTACACTCATCCTGTGTCGTGTGTGGCCAGTATGGAACGCTGTTCCACCGCCTGGAGAAGTGCCCTACCTCTAAAGTGATATGGCGCGAAGTTCAACGTCTGCTGGGCCAGGATCAAACGCATCCCTTCAGTCTGTAAAGAGATATGTTTGCTCTATCAATGGCCCCCTCTCTTCCACCCTCCCTCCGTGCTTTGGTGGTTGCAATCGCCATGTGGACCATCCACACGATTGTCTTAGATGCCATCGCAGGCTCCACCCCCACCCTCCCAGAAGCTGTCCACAGATTCCAGTATCACTTGGTGGACCACTTTCAAGCGTGGATGTTTGGATACCTCCCACCGCGTCGCTGACAGCTGGTCTCCTCCTGGTTCCCAGTCTGGTTCATCAAATCAGACCCCTTCCTCCACACGTGTTCAGTTGTGGCTACGGCCCCTCCACACGTTCCCTCCCCCTCCCCATAAGTGGCGTTCCCGCTGGCAACAAGAGATAGCATCGCTTCTCTGGGGTGCCTTCCCTGGTACTAAGTTTTGTCTCTTCTGAGTCATACTCGGAAGTGTCCATCCCATGGTTGGCCTTCCCCACAATAAATTTAGTTTAAATTATAGTATGGAGACTATTATTAATAGTTGAGATTGAACTATTATTTGGCCCAATTCTCAGCCAGTATTTCCAATTAAATACTCTATAAGTTGTACTCGTAGGGATTCATTTCTTATACTCTTGTCCACCTGATCTTCGTTAAGATACTCCAGTGACAATCTCTCTTGGCCCAACACACAGTTGGCAGCAATCCCTGATTGTGGTTCCTTTGTCTCTAGATCCCCACTTGGATTTTTACTTTTCTCTCTGAGAGTCTTCTAATCTTTGCCTTCTGCAATAATATCCTTGAGATAGAACAACACAATAGAAGCTGATAATCTAACTATACACCATATTGATAATATAACCGTAGATTATAATGCTTTCATAGATAATGTTTTTATTATAGTAAATTCTAGGGAATTATATAGTAGGGGATTCAGCTGTCTAAACCTCAGTTGACACCTCTTTGATGGAATGGCAGCCGTTGCTATTGAATCACCCATCCTTGTCTTGGCAGCGATGGTCTTCCCCATCCTGGCTAGGATTCCATTGTTGGACATCCTCAAGACCTCAAATGGAAAGAGTCAGAAAAAGTGTCCCTAACTTTTCCTCTTGATCCAAGCAAACCAACCATAATTGGCTAGCGACCTGCTTAGGTAATGGGACTTATTATTATTATGGCAGGTCACTAACCAACCAATTGATTTGCTAGTTGCAGGCGGCATCACTCACCTTGCAACTCGCTATTCATTCCCAAACAGTTGGTGATGAAACCTGACCGATCCCAATTAGTACA